>JAIFAC010000427.1:0-104762 GCA_026545765.1 Plantago major
GGAGGATCAATTCCTTGATCAATCCGCCTCTCTGGCACCCACCACTTTACGTGAGTGGCTTTCCTTAACTTCGAAAATGATGGTTGTTGAGATAGATGGTCGAGGAAGCGTTCTAGCAAATACTCGACTTCGGACCACTTTCGTTGGGGATAATAACATGCGGCTGGAGATCAACTCCTTAATCATCGCCTCTACCACCATTTACCATTTTCTATGAGTGCTTTTTATCTAACTCGAAAATGGTGATGGTTATGAGAGTAGATAGTTCGAGGACCTTTCGGTGAAGATTCCTCGGACCTCTTTGCTTGGACGTCAGCTTCGGCCAGTTGTTTCAACTAGTTTATTTTTTCTTTTGATGTTAAGAGGCTCTTACTCGGATCTCGAGAATCCGAGTCTGCGGTTCTTAAACTTACATTACATGTTGTAAGACAAATCTTAGGAGTTCGATCATTTAGTGTTTTTTGTAAGAAATGTCTATGGCTCGGAGGTGAGTCGAAGAGTAGTGTTGAGTCTAAGACAAAATGGCGAAAAAGATAGAAGTTGTATTGATTTGGCGTAAATGCAAGTACAACTTGTGGGCTTTAGGGCCAAAAGTAGCCCGGCTCTTCTTTGGAGCGTTCCTCCCTATACTCCTCACCATACAAGACTCCTCACATATATCTTCCAAGTATTTTCATTTGAAATCTCTTCATTGGAGAGTTTCTTCTGAGTTCATCATTGTAGGTATTGGCGTCAGTGCGGACCAGCTCTTTGATCTTTGTGAGACTCGACTTGGCGTACTTGACATTGAACCATTCTAGAAAGGTCCTAAGATCTTCATTGTCTCTTTGGATGATTCAACCAAGTCTTGTCTTGATCTTTTCCTCTTCTTTGCCTTGAAATCTCTTCAAAGAGAGAGACTACATCCTCATAGGTCTTGATTGAGCCATTGGGTAAGGTGGTCCACCAATCCATTACTTCTCCAAAGAGAGTGGATGAGAAGTTGAGAGCTTTCATGTTGTCATTCAATCCATTGGTGTCCATCTTACTTTCATACCTAGTAAGATGACAGCAGGACAAGTATCTCCATAGTAGCAGCTCAAGGTTGAGATAGTGCAATCGGGCCTTCCTCTCTCTTTTGATTCGCCGCATAATTAATGGGTTTGGAGCTCTTATCATCACCTTCTCATAAGCCTTCACCATTTGCCTAGATTACCAATGCAGGTCTCCAAAGCCTTTTGTTGAATGTAGATTTGTTCAGCGATAAGCCTCTCACCTATTCTTGGGTTGATGGCCACGCTTGACGGGGAATATCATCGACTTGGATTCTGCGATACTCTCTACCATTTGGTCTCTTGCCCTTGGTTGGAAGCGACATGGCGACTAATACCGGCCTCATCCATAGTTTACGTGTTGTTTTGAATCGAATGCAAAAGGCACATAGTTTACATGTTGTTTGATTTCTTTTTGGCTTTTAAAGTTGAAATGTGTGATTTC
This sequence comes from Plantago major, assembly GCA_026545765.1. Lineage (NCBI taxonomy): Eukaryota > Viridiplantae > Streptophyta > Magnoliopsida > Lamiales > Plantaginaceae > Plantago > Plantago major. The sequence goes on from JAIFAC010000427.1 coordinate 1,477, forward strand.
TGTTTTATTGGGTTATCATGTTTTAATTTGTTCCAAGTGAAAATACATTAAAATCCACCTTCATTTTTCAAATTTTTCCTTCATCAAAACCAAAATGAACAACCTGCAAAAGTATCTTTATTCATTTGAGAATAATTCATCAAACCAGAAATAAGTAGGGTACAGAAATTCAAAATTAAGTGCGAGAAAGAATCACACTGCCATGCCATGTATCCATAGCTCTCTATTTTTCTTTTCAACTGGATGTATTGCAAAATAAACTGACATGCAAGTTAGGCGAAAAAATAATTGCCGACAGCCAGGCAATGGTAGTACAGGGACTACGGAGAGAGGTCTGGATCAGGTCATAAGCGATCAAGTCTTGAGCTTGTTCTTAGAATGCCTGCCAATTGTATTCATCACATCTTCATAGATTTCCTTGTTTTCTAGATCAAGCGTATGAAGGTTTTGAACATGTCTACCACCTGCTCCTGATTTGCGAACCTATTCAGGGCAAAAACTCCTGTTTCCTGCAATTCTTTAACGTCGGCAGGGGTCTGGATCAAAGATTTCATAAGACTTATATATGAGCATACTGAAAGATCTGTGGGCTCGCTCCGAGGGCATATTTCATAGGCTATCATGTTAGAGAAGTATACTAACGTTCCATCCTTATATACCGTACTGGGAATTGAATTTTGCCATAGAATGCATGTGCTTGAACTCGATATCCAGTAAAGAGTAGGAAGGATCACTCTGATCACCAAAAAATAGATGCCCTTGCCTTTCAGATCTGTCACAGATCCACAGGTGTAATAATTTTTCTCATGATGATGTTTGGTGATTGATTGTTCTAATCCTTTCTCTACTAGTACTCGCGAGCTGCAAGAATATGAAGAGGAGGATCTTCTTGTCTTGGGAGTTTCAGGGGACGCCGAGTTCCATATAGAGCCCAACCCAAGAACTTGTCCACTAAATCCTTCCCTTCTTTTCTTCTTTATACTTGTGTAACATGACAAGTTTAAGAACAAAAAGGGGGATTTGATTCTCAAGCACCATGATATCACGTTCTGCAAACCTGTGGCACCCCGCATCACCCAGGTGGTAACGCCACACGCTCCACATGTCCTGATTATTCTCGGACTCAGTGGTGCGAATCTCCATGTAGCGTATGATGAAACAGGCATCCAGAAGCATCATGAGAGCCAAACGATGGTCATTATCGTATATATTATTATATCCATTGACAAGATCAACTTCGGCGTATGAATTCCTCACTTGATATATCCTTTTCCGGATACAGTTGTGCAGCATTTCCCGATCGTTAATCATATTCTCTCCATCACCTAAGCACTGCTCCAGGCAGATTTTCTTGAATTCCTCAGCCTGTTGGAGCTCTGGTTTTCCGTGGTGATGTGGCCCCAGGGACACCATTACGGGGTCATAGGGAGATGATCCGCCCAACATCTTGTTCTTCATTCGAAGTTCTGGGGACACTTTACGGATTAGCCTCCTCTGATTTTCCTCACAGGATCCTCTCCTACACAATTGGTACAACATTTCCTCTTTCAATACTTTGTGTTAAATGATGAAGGTATATTACCTATTTGAAAAGCTTCATTCGATTCGATTAATTCGATTCGATTCGATTCTCTTTATATTTTATCTACAATTCGATTCGATGAAATTTGATTAAAGAAACAGAACCTAAGTGTTATAGAAAGACTAAAAATGACTAACATTACAATTAAATTGAAAATATTACGAGTTTCTTAAGACATTGATGATATCATTCGTCAAAATGATATAAAATGATCACTTATAAAACATTACTTACATTATTTAAAACATTACATATATCTTAAGAAAATCGATGGTCTCTCAAATCTGCCATGTCTAATACATCTCTTTCAATACTTTGTGTTAAATGGAATCAAACCAATTAGTATTAAAGCTAGACTTAATTATTTATCTTTTGTATGATGATAAATATTTAGATTTTTTGTAATAGGCAAATATCAATATCCTATGGTTGTTGGCTCAGTGGTAAAGGACTTGAGTTAAACAAGGTCTCGCGATCAAGCCTTGTAATGGTAAAAAGCAGTGGATACCAATGAAATCGAAAAAAATCCTATATGGCGTCAAAATAAGTTGATAAATATTATTTTACTAACAACATATATTTTAAATTGATATTCTTATTTACATTTAGCTTACTTTTAATTCTCAATTTAATTTATAATTATTTTTCAAGTAGCATTTATGTTTTATTTTTAATTGCACTCTTCATTTTTCTTATCAATAAGCTCTTACCTCTTGGAAGAATATTTATTTTACCAAAATAAAAACAATATATCAAGCACAACTCATGCTTTTACACCTCAAGTAGTGGGTTCATTCTTTGTAATTGTTCCTTAATATTTCTTTAAACAGAGAATAAACTAGATAAATAAGTTCATGTAGCACAAAGTCTTATAAGAGATGGTTTTAAATAACTTATCTAAAGGCGGTATATGTTATCAATAAAACAATCGATGTTATTAATCAAGCGTCATGTTGTTATGAAATAAGTCTTGTTGTAATATGAAAATACACCAATGTTGAAAACATAAGTGTTTTGATTAATAATATCGATAATTTTATTGAAAATATAGGTCGTTTATATAAATTATTTAGAAATAGTCTGTATAAGGCATCTTTCTTCATGTAGAGTTGAATTAAAAATAAATAGATAAAAACTCATGTGTATTACACTACTATGAAATCAGAATCGAACTCAATCTATACTGAGGGCCTAATTTATGAAGCTTGATATATCAATTGCTATACAATGATAATTGAGTTAAATGGACACATATTAGTTTTCTAATGATGCTGGAGCAAAATGTTGTACCAATAATGTTGGAGGATCCTCACCCTGATTTTCCACGTTGATATGTAGTTCGGGTGCTTGGCAGCATATCTGGCATTCACCATCCATTACAGGCAGTAAGTTACCAGCACACTAGTTCAATAGAGATGAGTATGTCTGAATGGTGAGAGATGGAAGACTATTTATGCTGTTCTATGATGTGATTTGGCTATAACAGTTGCTAGTTGTTCTTTTTCCTTTCGTTTTGGTTTCACAAGTAGCCCTTGATCTCGACATGATCTCAAGTCGGAACAAATTTTGTTAGATGACACTAGAAAAAATTCCGTCAACTACTAACAGTTGGCATCAGATGAATATACAAATGTATTATTTGGGGGAAAATGGAAACTTTAGTAGTACAACTATGCTAGGTTGCACATGCAGTCTTTAGTTTTGTGGCCATGATAAATTTAATCTAAACTTTGTATTTCGTGGCAAACTTGATACACCGTACAAATTTAACGGACCAACGTAGCTCATGAAACGTGCTCTTATTTATGAAGTTTGTTTACTTTGGTATTGTGAATTCAAACAATGTCTTTTGTCTTGTGGATTACCGAGAATTGTGAAGATAGAAACTTGTTTCTTTTGACAGCTATTAGCACTCGGTGAATGCTATGTTAGCATGTTGACCAGTTCTTAATTTGCTTTGGTTTAGATTGGATATGTTTTGTTTATGTATGAACCTAGCTCATTTTGTCTGAAAATTGGTTTATTGTACAAATTAATTTGTGGTGTTTGTTTGCTTTCATTTTGTTCTTATTGGGAATATATAACACGAAAATTTTGTTCTTTTCAAGCAATTTTTTTATTGTTCATTTGATTAGTAAACAGGTTCATCTATTGAATTTTACATTGGTTAGTTGGGGAAGAATTCAAAAATTAATTGTTTTTAATTTTTTATGTTTTACTTTAGATTTTTATATTTAAAAAATATTTTTTGCATTGTTTTTTCAGTTGATAATTTCTGATCAGATGAGGACATAATTGTGCTTATTGGTAAAATTAGGGTATTATACAATTTGAAGGGGAAAATTGACTTAGAGTGGTGTATTTGGAAGGAAATCCGAATTCGTGTGTGATTCGACAACCCAGTCAGCAAAGAGCATACTCGGTGAGCTGGGTTGGTCCATTAAATTCGTACCGTGTATCAAATTTTCCAAGAAATGTAAAGTCAGGATTAAATTTACCATGGTCACGAAACTGAGGACTGCATGTGCCAGCCTAACATAGTTATAGGATCAAAATTGCCATTTAGCTAATTGATAATTGGATTTTGATTAGTATGCAAGACAAGCTACTTGTTAATCTCCTTGTAATTACAGGGTCAAACATATTTCGAATAATTCATTCAAAGAATACCGGCCGGCCACTTCATGGAAAAATAGTATAGACTGAGCAAGAACAAGAAAGTCATTTCTTCTATCTATATATGGTAATGTATCATCAAACCCAAACCTTATGATATGATCATTAATTTATAATCACAAGTAACGTGCGCAAGTTATACTTCAGTTTACTAAAAGATAAAGAAAGACCATATTAAGTGTGTCAACCATATAGGGTGGGAAAGGTATAGCTTGCCATTTTGATACTTAGGTATCCCTCTTGATGTTCAAAGGTTTAACTATTATCTAGTACCGACCCTTTTGGATTAAATTGTTAGCAAAGTTACATTGGACTTCCATGTTCCTTAGCTATGGACTATGGTGGGAGCATTTACCGTCGTTTGGTTACGCAATAGAACCGCCATACTTTGCATTAGTAGTATAAAAATTATGTTTAGTTGGTTTTGTGATGTTGGGATTCATACGTACTTGAGATTAAATTGAAGGACAACTACTTAATTGGCTGAAGCACTATGTGGCAGTATAGAATGAGTATGCAGAACCAAAAAAAAGAGGGGCTTGGGCTAAACTATTTTTTGGAACATTGTCCACATAGTATAATTTGTATTAAATGCTGAAAATTGCATACATTATGAGAGTCGAGCATTACTAAGGCTAGGCTCAACTCGACTCGTTAGATAATTAAGGTGTTTGAGCGAGCTCGAACTAATATTAAAACTTAAGTAGAAATATAATGCTCAGGAAAGGTGTTGTGTGCCTGAACAAACAATGAGTTACAAGAGGGACATTTATACAAAAATTGAAATGGAAAATTCTTGCTAAACACGTCGCGATTTCTACTACAATACAAAGCTATTGTACTCGATTATTTCCAATTTATTATTCTTGCTCATCAAGCTCAAGTTTTCCACCGTTGATTGAAGATTTCCACGGCTGGATGCAATAGTACCAATTTGTACAACTGCTGACCCTAGCAAAGTGTTTTGTCCTTTTGATGGAGGAAGAAGGCAGGAGGAGCAATTGCGAAGCGTAAAAGCGTTTGGCGACTTTGCATGTTCTTTGCCTTCTTTTCTTTTCCGCTTTTCACAATAGTCCCTCTCGAAATCTGTTTGTTTGATTGAGTCACACTTTCCTTAGCCTTGATTTTGGTCTGAACTTTCAAATTCTTTGCAATTAACTCTTGTTAAATTGTAATTCTTCCCACTTTTATCTTTAAACTTCAATATTCCCCTCGAGAGGAACATATGGATTTCTTATGTTCATCTTGCTACATCTTTGACCAAGTTTGTTGAGCAAAGCGCCTTAGTAAATATATACTTGATTGATCTTGAGAATTGATGAAATCAATCTCAATTTTCCTTCAACTATCTTTTCTCTAATGAAGTGGCAATCCACTTCTATGTGTTTTGTTCTCTCATGGAAAGCAGGGTTCTTTGTCAGTGTATGGGCTGATTGATTATCACAAAGCAATATAACTAGTTTGAGTTTCTTTATCTCAAAGTATTTAAGCAAGGTTGTTAACCATATGAACTCACGACAAACATATGCCATTGCTCTATATTGACTTCTACTAATGATCGCTCCACGGTAGCTTGTTTCTTGATTTCCATTAACTAAAGAGCTTCCTATGAAAATGAAATAACTGAAGTTGATCTTCTTGAGATGGGACAACATCGTAGTCGAATCATTGTATCTTTGTGATCATGAGTTATCTTCTTTAGGAGAAAGATTCCAAGACCAATGTCTCCTTTAATGTATCTAATGACTCTGAGAATACCTTGAGATGGTTTCTGCATGGTTTTTCCATGAACTGACTAAAAATACTGATAGAGTAAGCTATATCTGGTCTTGTTATACCCAAATATATTAGTTTACCTATCAACTTTCTATAGAAAGTTGCATCATGTAGAGGTTCAAAGTTGCTTGGGAGATATTTTGTATTTTGTTCTATTGGTGTTATAGTTGGCTTGCAACTTAACAATCCTTCAATTTCTATTATCTCAGAAGCATACTTCTTATGTGAAATATGTATACCTATAGCATTTCTTGCCATCTCTAGACCGAAATATTTTAAATTTCCTAGATCTACGATCTTAAAATTATGTTTCAAACTTGTTTTAAGTGCTCTTGATAGTTGCACTTTCAATCTCCCCTTAATCTTGTTCTTTCTTCACAAAACCACGAAAAGAATTGAGACAAGTTCTAAGAATAGACATGCAAACAAAATGCTCCCCTTAATGATCAAACCCCCCTAGTCCAAAGATAATAAATCGAGACACATATATCCTAAAATATTACAGACTAAATTCAAAAATCTTGAATTAAAGTCTGGTAAATCTAATCCCCCCTTTTTGTGAGGAAAGAAAAGACACCAAAGTACTTACGAGCTGCAGATTTTTCATAATCGATCTTGAAGAGAGATATTACGATCATCCGAGTCTTGATTTGTGCCAAAATAAACTTGTCATTTTCATTGAGTACTGCGGACAAAGAATCCGGATGAGGATAGATGTTGACTCAACATTGGGCTCGACATTGGGATCAACATTGGTGGTGATCGGACACCAATGACACCGGATGAAGTTCCACCCATAGTAGCATCTGCGAGAATCTCCATGTTAGTGGGAACATCGGGATCCACCGAGGAAGGTTACAAATTATGTGGGTTGTTTTGACGGTGTCTATTTACCCCAGATAAAAGTTCCCCTTGTAGATTTGTCTATCATAAGGTTGCAGACCTGCGGTTTCAAGAAACAAATATGGTAGCGAGGAAGCATCAAATGGCGAACGGCTCCTGTTCTTGAATTTTTCAAGATGTTGTATCATTCTTTCACCCAGTTGAAATTGAGCCCATTTTATCTATCTGACGGGACACTAGCTTCCATGCTTAAGGAGTTGTTGTTAGAGGAAGGCATCCGATTGAATAGACTCAACCTAAAGCAGAGATACTAAAGAAGAACAAAACTTCACGGGTAAGCTACCTTTAGGCGATTTGCACCTTGTTGAGTAAGCTCTTGAGCAATTTCATCCATATAAGCTGTCACATGTAAGCACCTCATCACGCTTCCTATACAATATATAATTCAAGTCCCTAGCATCGATAGTGTAGACTTCTCCTCTCAAGTAAACATAGTGGTATTTTCCACCCCCAACCTTGTCAAAATTCTCAGACATATTTGCATAAAATTCCCTCACGATTGCAGGAACATAAGGCTCAAATTCAGTAACAACATGCAACAGAGTCCTTTTCCTTAGGAATTCTACCAGATTGTACTTAGCAAAAGAAGGGTATCAATGACACGCTCAACATCAATAGAGTTAGTCATGAGCCCTTGATATTTGTCAGCATCACTCTTTTTATAGAAGCAAAAATTGAAGGCTTCACCTTCATAATCAGATTCTTGACCAGGGTTAAGGGTTACCTCACGAGGAATTGAATCCTCAGTAGCCTGTGATGTCTCCAGGGTTTCAGACTTAGATTCCTCTTCTTCATTTAACTCAGTGTCATCTGAATCACTCTCACCAGTGTGCAGAGAAGGAGAGTTTTCAGGATTGGTTCCAATTACAGAATTAGACTCATCAGACTGGTCTACTGCCATATTTTCTCCCCCTTCACCAATTTCTTCAGTTTTTTCCACATTATCCCAATTTCTTGATGTGGGAATTTGTGACCCGATGGATATGAAGGACCGATGGCAATGATCCGTCGAGCGATTCAATCGACCCTTGGTGGTGTGATGGAATTCAGCATCCAGTTAAAAGACCCAAAGGTCGATCGATTGAGATGAGGCTTTGGGAAAAGTGTTAGCGACCCGATTGAAAGGAAATGCCCGTCTTTAATGTCGGAAGAAGCAATGATGGGAGAAGGTGGTGGATTCGATTATGAAGTCGGAGGAATTGGGAATAACAAAGTTTGATGGTTCGACTCTCGGGGTTCGGGTAAACCTTGGCGCCATGGATGAAGAAAGGCGGAGCGAGAGGTGTGGAGAAGAAGAAGGAAGATGGTAGGAATTAGGAGAAGGAAGGTTAGGGTAAAAGTGGGAGGAAGTAAAAGGAGAGCTAGGGTAAACATTTTTTTTAAATGCAAATATATATCAAAGCTACAAAAAAAGCATGCACAATTAGTGTCGAAGATTAAAGTTGCAAGTAAAAGCGATTATCCGTTAAGTCAGGTAATCAGATAAACATATAAACCACAGGGAGGTTGACCAAAATCTTGATTTTACAAAGATGACTTGAAATGCAAGAACAAGAAAGCAGAAACCCAAAAACCCCAAGGAAACACCTTAGACCTACTCCCCCTCAAACCCAAAAACACACAGAATTAGAACAGAAAAAAAACTGGAGCACAACAAAAGAGCAAAAATGTGCATATCCGATTAACACCACTAATGTTGCAGGCAAAACAGAAAGAGAAAGGAATACCAAAGAAACACACCCAACATTGCCCCATAAAGTAAAGTAAATAATTAGCATAAATTTGAGTGGGGATGACCATGAGACAGTGACCCATGTCAAATAATTAGAACAAGTATGAATCCTCTCCAAAGCCGAAGCCTATGCGGAGTTAGGTAAACACACGTCTCATGGCATAAAGATCACTCATTTGGCCACATTGGATAATTTGGTACTCGAAAAGTGAACCATTAGCATTACGAGAATCAGCACTTTTGTGCGTGTCGGTTTCCAGTACAGGCCATCAACCCTCACGACATATGACACATTGGTCACGTCGATATCTGGATAGTATTTCAACCTGCCCAACACGATCCTCGATGGAAACACTTCGAGACCTTTTTAACAGAATTCATTATATTGATTAAGCATAAAGGACATGAGGCAAAATCAAGTGCAAGTCAAGGTACGAGTAAAAAGTGCAAAAAAAACAGCAAAAGTGGGTTTTACATAAAGCAAACACACAAGAGACCCGATACCTTTCAACCTTGGTTTCAAACAGCCTTTCACACCCTAAGCATCACCACTATGAGCTACAAACCAGTAACAGCCAGAGACCAGTACAGAAACACAGTAACACAGAAGCACAAAAACAAAACTAAAAAGCAGAAAAACAAAAAACAAAACAACAACATCACTTTGTTTTCTATTTTTCCAATGTTGACTATGATGTTGGGTCAACATTGGTCTCAACAACGAAAATCACAGAGAGCACAGACCAAGAGATCTTCGAAGACTGAAGAATCTCTCACTATCTAAAGGCTTGGTAAAAATATCTGCAAGCTGATTGGTAGTATCTATGTGTTCTATGTCAATTACTTATTGACCAAGTCCACTGAAAATGATGCCTAATGTACATGTGCTTTGTGCGTGAGTCTTTGAGTGGGTTCTTAGAAATATATGCAGTAGCTAAGGTTGTCATAGAACATCAAAAGGGTATCACTTTGAAGACCATAGTCATGTAACATGTTTTTCAACCAAATTAGTTGAGACACACAACTCCCAGCTGCTACATATTCAGATTCAGCAGTTGAAAGTGACACAAAATTCTGTTTCTTTCTATACCAAGACACCAAATTTGGACCAAGATAAAAGCAACCTCCACTAGTAGATTTTCTATCATCTAGATCACCAGCCCAATCAGAATCACTAAATCCCACAGTTAGTGTTTGAATCACAAGAAAACCATAATCCTAGATTATCAGTTCCTGATATATATCTAAGGATTCTCTTGACAGTAGTTAAATGAGGGATTTTAGGATTGGATTGATACCTGGCACACACACAAACCGAGAACATGATATCAGGTCAACTAGCCGAGAGATACAATAGGCGCAATCATTGATCATACAATGTTGGGTCGACATCCTCTGACATCGATCTTACTCGACTTCACGGATGTAGCCATAGAATCTTGCGGTTTAGAATTCTCAAGACCGAATTTCTTGATCGGGGTTTCGTGCATACTTTTCTTGTGACGAAATAGTCCATCCTTGCCTTTGAATTTGGAGCCCAAGGAAGAAAGCGTTCTCCTATCATACTCATCTCAAAGGTTCCTGTCATGGCTTGCACAAACTGATCCACCATTGAGGGGTTAGTTGCACCAAACACAATATCATCAACATAAATTTGGGCAATACATAGATCTTTCCCTTTTCTAAGAATGAACAGGGTTTGATCTCCCTCACCCCTTTTGAATCCAAAATCAACTAGGAACTCTGTGAGTCTAGCGTACCAAGCACGAGGGGCTTGCTTTAGACCATATAAGGCTTTCTGCAGTCTATACACATAGTCAGGGTGACTTGGGTCTTCAAAACCTTTTGGCTGTTCCACATACACTTCCTTATCAATATAGCCATTCAAGAAAGCTCCCTTAACATCCATTTGTTTCAGAGTAATGTTTAAGGCCGGTATGGCTAAGAGAAGCTAATGGATTCAACCTAGCTACTGAGGGCAAAAGTTTCATCAAAATCGACTCCTTCAACTTGAGTGTAACCTTGTGCAACCAGTCGTGCTTTGTTTTTTATCACTACACCATTTTCATCACTTTTATTCTTGAAAATCCACTTAGTTCCTATGACATTTACATCAGAGGGACGGGGAACTAGGATCCAGACTTCATTGGTTTTGAATTGGTGTAGTTCATTTTGCATAGCATTGATCCAGTAGTCATCTTTGAGAGCTTCTTTAACATTCTTGGGTTGATGAAGAGACAAAACAGGAAGCACTTACAGATTGACACAGAGTGATGTGTCTTACCATCTCTTTGTAGTTTTTCCTAGTGTTACCTCTTAAAGTCATTCTTCCTCTTGGTTCCCCAATGATTTGAGAATTTGGATGATCTTTACATATCCTGGGTGGTGGTTCTCTCCTGATGTTATCCAGAGAATTGACTTGAGTTCAAGCGGTTCTGATCATTCGGAGACATCGATTGACTTCTGGCCCAGGATGTTGGGCTCAATGTTGACTCATCATTGTGATCAACATTGACTGCTTCTTCCTTGTTTTGACCTGAAGGAGTTTACTGGTGATGGATTGACACCTTCTTCCTTTGAGGCATCGATTGATTACATGTAAGTAACTTTGTTTTCGATTGATGTCGCCTGTTTTTTTGTACTAGATCCGCACGTGTGTCACAAAGTTTCTGAACAATAGGTATAGAATCATCAAATGTTACATTAATAGTTTCCTGAACAGAATGAGTCCTTGGATTGTAAACTCTATAAGCATATTTAGAGAATACCCGACAAAATTCCTTTGTCACTCTTAGAATCAAACTTACCGGATGATCCCTATCATTGAGCATATAACAAGCACATCGAACACATAGAAATATTTGATTTGGTTTCTTGCCATTCAAGATCTCATAAGGAGTAGTTGAAGTTCCTGGTCTAAGATAGACTCTATTGATTATATCGCAAGCCGTATTCACCGCTTCAGCCCATAACCTTTTTGACAGATTCATGGAACTTAACATGACCTAGCCATTTCTTATAATGTTCGATTATTCCTTTCTCCCACCCATTTTGTTGAGGAGTTTTAGGCGCAGAGAATTCATGACAGATTCCCTTCCTTTCACAAAAGTCAGCAAAAGATTGATTCTCAAATTCTCTACCATGGTCAGATCTTATTCTTTGAACTATTATAGAGTATTGGGTACTGAACCTAGCATGCAGCTTCTTAAATGCACCAAATGTTTCAGATTTTTCTTTTAAAAAGCTTACCCAAGTATATCTGGAAAAATCATCAACAATGACATATATGTACCACTTACCTCCAAGACTTTCTACCTCAATGGGACCCATCAGATCCATATGCAAGAGTTGAAAACAGCTAGAGGTACCTGACTTTTGTCCTTGATTTGTAGTGAAGTGTGCAATACTAGTATATTTACCTCTTAAGCGGTCTCCACACATGTTTCCACATTGTAGCTTTGGCAATCCAATAATTGCATCCAGTTTGACGAGCTTTTCCATGTTCCTATAGTTCACATGTCCAAGCTTCTTGTGCCATGTCATAGCTTCTTCATCTTTGGCAAGATTACACTTGTGGGGATCAGCCACCACATAGTAGTTGTCTGTCATCACAACAGTTTTCTCCTTGCAAGTATACACTTTATAAGCACGTTTGTTAAATTTGACCTTCAGATCATCATCACACAAATGGCTAACACTGATGAGATTAGCAGTTAAACCTTTAACCAAAAGAACATTTTTCAAGGTTGGAAAACCATCAAGAGTTAACACACCTCTACCTAGTATTTTACTCTTATAACCACCACCATAGGTAACCTATCCAGACTTTTGTGAGACAAAATTAGACAGATAACTAAAGGTTCCTGTCATATGTCTTGAACAGCCGTTGTCAAAGTACCATTTTTCTACATTGTTAGGAGAGATAGCAACAGAGAAAGCGACATTACAGACAATCTTTTCCCTTGGAGTCTAGATTTTCTTGGGAGTTTTTCACATAAGCAGAGGTTTTACCTTTCTGAGCATGAACACTTGAATCAGTTTTAGAGACTAACCTTTTGGAACTTTCAGCTTTGGACTCTGTTGATGTTAATGTTGACTCAACATTAGTCTCATCATTGGGTTTCCTTTCAGAGATAGCTAAGGCAGGAGAGGTTGGCACAGATGCTACAGGTTTTTCTACACTAGGGACAGACTCTTTAGGCATTTCAGAATCAACAACACTTTTCTCTATCTTACCCCTCTTTAAGTCCTTTTGATAGTCAAAACAATAAGGCTTTTTGTGACCAATCTTAAGACAATATTGACACACATAAGTCTTCTTGGTACTTTTCACAGTTTTACCTTTTTCTTTGACAAAAATAGGAGCATCAACAAGATCATAGAGAAGTTTATCTTTTTCTTTAATAACCACATTTTCAGTTCTCTCATCAGACTCATTCAAGTCATACTTGCAGCATGTTGCCTATTTTATTATCAAAAGAAGAGTTATATGTACCTGTAAAGCCTAAACCAGCAGTGCCATCATTATCCATATCAAGCATTTCATCAAGCTTAGATGTAGAGGAGTTCCACTTAGCAATCACTTTCTTTTCTCTATTGAGTTCAGTGGTTACCTTTTCAAGTTCAGTATCCTTCCTGGTCAAGGCTACTTCAAGCTTTACTGTAGTTTCCTTTAAGCTATCATTCTCCTTTTCTAGCTTCTTGGACAGCTTCTTGAGCTTCTTCCATTCCTTCAAAAGTTCTTCATACATCGTTTGTTCTTCTTCCATCTGACATTCGTGAAACTCTTCCTCAAAGGATACTCTACACTTAAATCAAGTGATCCATGCAAGCACAAATAGTTAGTAGACCTTTGGATCTTGAGATCAAGATTTATCACAAAATATCTCATCATAGTTAAAGAATCATCATAGTCAAAGAAGAGAGTCGTGGTAATGTTGAGCACTCATTGTTGATGACATGTATCTTCAACATCGTCGAGCAGGACGAGCCGTAACACTTCATACGGAGTATCGGTTTCTTGTTAAGTCACAGAGACATCACTAAGACAAGCAAGCAAGGTCTTTTCTCCTTTGAAGAGTGTTAGCACATTCATTACGATAATGACCCCATCCTTGACATTCAAAATATCTTACTTTGCTTAGAGGCGTGGGACTAGAACTAGGAGGATCTCGACCTTTTGAGCTTCTTATTGGCTTTAGACGCTTGAAGAGCTATTGTTATTGCTAGAATTCTTTACGAATCTGAGTTTGTTGAATTTTCTCACCAAGTTATTATAAGCTTCTTGGTCATCTCCTTGATTCATCACTCGCTTTCGAGGCTCAAGAATTTTTGCTTTGGAGTGAAGAGACATACTACGAATTTTCTTACCTTTGCGCTCATTTTGCAAAATCTCAAATTTTTTTAAAATAAAAAGATTTTTAGAAACTCTTTTGTATAAATGTAGCTCAGTTTATTAACGTGCCCATATTTCCACAGACTTTAAGATATATGTTCTTGCTTGAGTTATTAAAAGCTTAGTCCTTGTTTATAATTGTTCATCGAGTATGAAAATTCATAGTAGCGATTTTGAGTATCTTCAAGCAGTTCATTTAATGTCAAATTTTGAAGAGAGTGTGAAAGGCTTTGAAGATCAAGCTTATTAGACATAGCATCTCGAAGTTGAATGTCATTTGAAATAGTAAGCGAAATACGCATCAATAGTTTCATCTTGACCATTCTTAAGTTTTCAAATTTTGACCAAAGCATTTGAAGTTTGGTTTGCTTAATCTTGTCCCCTTCACAATGATTTTGCAACAAATCCCAAGCTTGTTTATTAGTAGTGCGATTACGAATGAGCTTAAACATATCTTGGATCAACATGCGAAAAAATGGCATTCAAGGCTTTTTCATTGTAAGAGCTAGCGAAAATGATCACTGTCCATAGAGCTTACGGCTTTGGAGCGACATCTCCATCTTCATACGGTCTATGGTAGGCCACAAAGCCTTCAAACGATTTCCATGCATCCTTCAATGTATTTGATGTACATTCTGATCCTTATTTTCCAGTAGTGGTAATTTGACCCATCTAGCACAGGAAGCCTATTGACACTTGAATTGACACCGTCCATTGTAGTAGTACCAAATCCAGACACCAATTAATTAGGTGGCTGGCTCTGATGCCACTTGTTAGAACTTCTGGACCGGGATTTGTACTAGGAACGGTTTCAGACGATGTTAACTATGATGTTGAGTCAACAACGTCGTCAACAATGGTTGGTGACAACAAGCAGATGAGAGTCAGTGCGGACTAATAAGCGACAACCGAAATAAACTCAAGCCGGTATAACAATACCGACCGGGCCACAGGCAAATGATCACAAATGATTGATTAAACTCACAAAACTAGACCTATAGAATAAATTACAGTAAAAACCTATTCTAGTTTGTTATCACTAGAATAATTCTCAATGCTTGAAGAACACTCACAAGTAATTACAATATCAAGTCTAGTAGAAAACAATAAAGCCTATCTCTCTATATTGTGAATCAAAATTCGTGAAAGGCGTCCCTTGCAGGATGCATTCTTCTTGTATATATAGATCCTCAACTCGACTTCTTCTTAGTCGAACAAAAGAAGGAATGCAGTAAAGGCAAGTTGTTTCTTCTTGCTTTCTTCAATCAATCTGCTAGAAGAAAATTTTCATAGATAAATATCTCTTCAATAATTTTCCTTCTTTTTCATATCTTGTTAGATTCTTTCCTTAAGCCATCGTATTGCTTCCAGCTTTGCAAACTTTTAGTCCAAGTATCAAATATTGTTTCCTGCAAAATAATCATTTGACAAACAACCACAAACATTTGAACTAATTAAGAAAGACAAGATTATAAAAAACAAGTGCTCTTGATAGTACTTTCAGATATCATCAAAATATACAAGTAATGTAATGAAATCATTAGCATCTTCTGATGTTTTCTTTGTAAATAGTGAATAATCACTTTTAGATTGATTAAAACCTAAAGATTTTAAATAGCTAGTGAGTTTACAGTTCCACTGTCTTGATGCTTGTTTTAATCCATATATGGATTTGTGTAGTTAAAATCTGTTTCCCCCTGAAGTAAAAGTCCTTGTGGGATTTTCATGTAAATCTCTTCTTCAAGATCTCCATTCAAGAAGGCATTGTGAACATCTAGTTGGCTTGAAAACCAATCATTCTTAGCTGCTAATGATAGAAACACTTTAACTATAGTTAGTTTTTTCTACTAGACTAAAAGTTTCTATGTA
The DNA here is from genome assembly GCA_026545765.1 of Plantago major. Classification (NCBI taxonomy): domain Eukaryota; kingdom Viridiplantae; phylum Streptophyta; class Magnoliopsida; order Lamiales; family Plantaginaceae; genus Plantago; species Plantago major. The sequence goes on from JAIFAC010000427.1 coordinate 17,410, forward strand.
GTCAAAACCATTTTTTTGTGTGAATCCTTTAGCAACTAATCTTGCTTTGTGTTTATCTATCTTGCCTTCTGAATTTAATTTTGTTTTAAAAACAAATCTTCATCCTATAGGCTTGATATTTGGAGGTCTTTTCATTTTATTCCAAGTTTTGTTGTCCATAAGGGCTTTTAATTCATCTGAGATTGCATCTCTACAATGTTTTTCAGTTATAGCTTCTTCATAAGACTCAGGTTCATATGTTAATGCATGATTAATTCAATACGTTATGTATTCATTTGAAAATTTCTCATAACCAAGAAATTCTGAGATTGGAGATCTGGTTTTCAGATCATTATTCAATTGTATGCTATAAGATTTTGCTTGATGATGATAAATATCAAGCTTGGATGGAAGTTTCCTTGATCTTGATGTTCTTCTTATTTCTCTGATTTCTGAATGATCTTCTTCTTCTTCTTCAATCTCTACATCTAATCTTTCATCATGATGCAATTGTTCTGTATCAATATTTTGATCAGGAAAATTGTTATTGATTTCATCTGTTTCCTGTATATCATTTAACCTTTGGTATATTGACATTTCTTCTCATGTCGATCGATCATACTCACATGTATTTACTCTTATTTCATTATCATGTTCTTCTCATCTTTATAAGGAAATATTGTTTCCATAAAGATCACATTTCTTGATATAAACACAGTTCTTTTACTCGGATCAAAAAGTTTATAACCTTTCTCATTTGCAGCATAACCAATAAAAATGCATTTTTGTGATCTTGTGTCTAATTTTGTTCTTCCAATCTTTTCAGTACAGGAAAAACACAGACAACCAAAAGTTTTAATTCTTGAATAATCGATTCTTGTTGTGAAAAAGCTCAAAGGTGTTTTATTTAGAAACACGACTTGGTATTCTATTTATTAAATAAGCGGTATCGAGCGCATCTCCCCAGAAATATTTAGGTAGCTTTGATTGAAAAAGTAATGCTCTTGTCACATTCAATAAGTGCTGATGTTTTCTCTCTACTACACCATTTTATTCTGGTGTATAAGAACATGTTTTATGGTGAATTATTCCATACTGATTCATGATCTACGGCATATGAAATTCCATGCCATTATCGAGATCTCACTATTTTCACTTTCTTAAAGGTGATTACTATGAGCTCTATAAAGTTCTTGAGTGTTTCTTTAGTTTCAGACTTGAATTTCAATAGAAAATTCCATGTCATTCTACTAAAATCATCTACTATAGTAAAGAAATAACTATGTTTGCTCAGAGTAGGCACAGGATAAGGTCCCCATAAATCACAATGTAACACTTCAAGAATAGAACTAGTACTTATTACTAATTGAAAATGGGAGTTTCTTCTGTTTAGCTTGCATACAAACTTCACAGTAAGTAAACTCTTTACAAAAGCGATGGGATCATAAGCTTTAATAGCTGCTAATCTATTTGGACTAAGATGGCCTAACCTATAATGCCATATGTGATCTTTTACAACTGCAGATCCATCATGGTCACTCAAGTTGACATTGGCTAGTGCCTTAGGTAAAGCAGATAAATCTTCTACTACATATAGTCCTCTCTTAGCTTCAATCAACCCAGTCTTTGTCACTGATGCTCTCAATAAAGAGTTTGTGTGCATTATTATTTGACAGAAATTGTTAGAAAACAAGAATGCAACTGCATTGTCTCTGCACACTTTATTGATGGACATTGAATTTAACTTGAATGTAGGTACACATAGTACCCTCTTCAATATGCATTTGTCATTTAGCTGAATATCTCCAATATGAGTAATGGGTATTCTAGTGAAATTAGGTAACTAAACAAAATCACTTATTGATTTAACATTATGAGTATAGAGATTTTTATCATAAATAATATGATAAGATGCACCTGAATCTATAATCCAGCTATTAATGGAACCTTTAGTTACTATATTAGTTGTGAGCTTCATACCTGCATAGTTGAGCTCAGGGGTTCCTTCTCTGATAATAGGGCCGGGTGGAGTGCTTGTGCTAGCAGGTTGCTGACCAGAGTTAATGTTAGGAATATCTGTTTAGATTTTGATCAGCAACCTAATGACTTATCTTAGCTCAGAAAGGTGATTAGTACTCTTAGTTCACTTGAACACTGTAAAAGAGGAAACTCACTAAGTATGATAGTCTAGCAAATCTTGTATAGGATGTTAGGTCTCGAAATGTAATTTTTATTTTCTGAAGAAGACCAAGAAGAAGGCATCCGGCAGGAAAAGTTCAACAAATTTTGAAGACTTGAAGATTGCACAAGATTTGCTGAAGACAAAGGTTTTCGGATACCTATGACGGATATCTTGAAGACACAAGCATTTTATATAAGCGATGTTACAAGAGATATCGAGGATTAAAAGGTTTACGAAGCGAGAAAGTGACCACAGATATCTACACTCGGATACCTTGGATAAAGATTATGTTTTGAAACAATATATTCTTAACAAGTGATATCTGGGGCATGATGATCTCTGAAAAGGGCGTGCAAAGCCTCGAGAAGCATGCATTGTTAAGTTGGCACTCTGAGGACAAAGTATAATCTGATTACATTAAATGCAGCGAATGATTATGCGAACAAAAGCGGTAACCGAAAAGAAGACAAACCCTTTCTGATACTATACTCATATATCAATACTTTGAATTTGATTTAACTACGGATACTATTCAAACGGCACTCAAATTCATCTATAAATATCAACACTAGACTGCTTGAGAACACACACTGAACACCTTAGATCACTGAACTTATATTGAATACTCTCACAAGCTCTCTCAACCATACTACTTACTTCCAAGCTTTCTGTTGCGACCAAAGCTCTTGATTCTAAGTAGCACCAAAGTTCTAAGTGTCCTGATCCTTAACGAGCATTGTTATTTGTGAAAGATTTGAACTAAGATTTCATATCTGAGTTTCATTCTCTTGAACACTTACCATAGACTTGGGTCAGTAGAGAACAAGATACCATACATTGCAAAGTGTATTAAGTATACTTGATTCATAGAGCTATCTGAATAACTGAACAAGTTATTAAAGAAGCTCACCTGACAATTTACCTTAACCAACACCTTAAACGGCGTGGAGTACAGGAAGTACTTAGTTTGGGAAACTAAGGAATAACTCCAAGGTTATTGAGCACAGGAAGTACTTAGTTTGGGAAACTAAGGAACAACTCAAAAGGTTTACAGTACATGAAGTACTTGGTGTGAAAGCAGGGAATAACTCATGGGAAGACTTGGTTGGGAACTAGTGTATTCTGAATCAAGAGAAGATATCTGTAAGGTTACCTCATTTATCTGTCTTAGTGGATTCTAGGCCTGAGAAAGGCCGAAGTGGATTAGTTGAAGGATTACGCCACCTTCAGATACCACTATAAAAAGACTTGTGTTATTTACTTTCTGCAGTTTATTACCTGCTTTATTTATCTTGCAAAGTATTTACACTTATCTTGCTAAGCACGTGCACTTATAAAAAAAAAGTCTTTCGCTCTCTGAAATTAAGTATTAGATATCTTCACAGATATCTGAGAAACTGTGTTTATCGACAAAAGTTTTAAAATACTATTCACCTCCCCCCCCCACCCCCCCATATAGTCTTTTACTTTTCCGTTATCTGGATCAACAAGTGGTATCAGAGTGGGAGGTTCCCAAGCCTTCTGCACTGAACCTAGATGCCAGATAAGTGCCCACTAACTGCTTTTCACCTTCACTTGATTCGTTTGTTTAGTGTGTTTGCTGCAGGATGTCTTTAAGTGATGCCCCAATTTTCAAGCCAGAGAATTATGAGAAATGGAAGAACAATATGATGCTCCACCTAGAAGCCATCAGTGACGAAATGATCGAAGTAATAAAGAATGGCCCAATAGTCATTCACCAGCTCAAGCAAGTCATAGAGGTTTTTAATGGTAGAGACAGAGAACAAAGTGATGGGTCTTCCCGCAGACGAATCGTCGACGGTGGGAGACACGCGATCGAGTTATTCTGAACCAAAGCCCGAGAGCTCTGGACATCGGAAGATTCAAGAGAAATCGATTGGATGGACAGCTCGTAATATTATCATCGTCTACTCGAGCACATACGATTATGTAGTGGGGTGCAAAAAGCGAAAGTGGCACGGCAATGATTGAAGAAATACGTACGGCCTTTGAAAAACAAAGGAAAATAAGTTCGAAGTTTTGAATCTCAAATTCCAAAACTTTAAACAAGGTCCCACAGAGACTCTTGAAGAACTAGATTTCCGGTTTACAACACTTATGAGTGACATGGCTGCACTTGGTGAGAGTAATAGATATACCCAGTCAGAAAAGATTAAGACCATTGTGAGAAGTCTAAATCATAACTGGAAACACACAAAGTTTTTCTACTTTAACCAAGGAATGCCAGATATCACTCCTGTAGATCTTTTCTCTCACCTTGCCACTGTTGACTATGAGACAACTCAAAGAGAACAAACAACTGAGAAGTTGCAGAATGTTGCTCTAGGTTCTCAAGGAACTTCTGAAAAGAAGAAAGGCAAAGAGGTGACTAAGGATGCTCTTGCTGTAAAGCAAATGGAAAAATATGTCAGTCGAGAAATTGAGAGAAGAAAAGCCAAAGAGAAGCTGAAAAATCATCTAGGCTCAAACTACCACCAGTACAAAAATATGCAAAGCTTCATTGAACAAATCGGCTCGAGAAAGCATAAAATCTTGAGGCGAAATCAGAAACGATATCTGTTTCTATTGTCAGAAACCTGGTCATTTCAAGAAGGATTGCCCTGCCTTCAACAAACTAAAGACAAGTGACAAGAAAGACAGAAGAATCTTCAAAAGAAGTCAGAGAGCTCTGCTCACTGAAGAAAGGAAAAAGATTCAAATCCAACTGGATGCTCTAGATATTGAATCTGATTCTGAGGATGAGGATTCAGATGATTCCATACTGCCTTCCCCAGAAATGTGCGGTGTCTCTCATGAAGTAATTGACTTTGGTCAAAAGAAGACAGAAGTGTGTGGAATGGCTGAAGAAATCTTTCCGGATATCTCGACATTGAACCTTGTCTAATGGTGATGAGGTAACACATACTTCTGTTATACTTATGAAAGTGATGAAGAGGGAATGAAAGATTTGGAAAAACTCAAAAGAGAACTTGATCTCTGAAGAGAATTTCTAATGATCCGAGCTAGAGCGAAAACCTTGAAGAAGAAAAGAATTCTCTTGTAAAGAAAATTCTCAAATAATCGAATACGAGAAAAGGATCTTTGAAAATGCATTTCTCATGGTATGCTTGCTCTTTTTTATCAAAAATTTTGGCATATTGTTGGTAACAATGTCATTAATTGTGTTTTGAATCTTATGAACAATCATACTTTAGATGTTAAGATGAATTACACTCACATTGTTCTGATTCCAAAGTGCGAACACGGAGATGATTACCCAATTTGACTACTAGTCTTAGTAATGTCGGTTTAAAATTGCTTCTAAAGCAATTACAAATAAGTTAAAACCCACATGCATTCTATCATGGCGAGACCCAATCTGCGTTTGTACTAATCGTTTGATTCTTGATAATGTTTTAATGGCTTATGAAGTTAATCATTTTCTCAAACAAAAACCAAAGGCAAAGAGGTTTTCATGGCTTTAAAGCTAGATATGAGTAAAGCTTATGACCGGGTTGAATGGCCTTTTCTTAGCGTGTGTTAGAGAAATTAGGATTTGATTATGCTTTTATTGAGCTAATCATGTTGTGTTAAAACCGTTTCTTATTCCATTTTATTAAGCGGTGAAACTTCTACTCATATTGACTGGCAGGAATTAGACAAGGGATCCTTTATCTCCTTATTTATTCTTGTTTGTTGCGGAAGCCTTTAGTTCTCTTATTGCCGATGCGGAAAGGAGGAGGTATTTAGGGGTTCTTTGTTAGTCCTAGAGCACCGAGAATCTCCCACCTTTTGTTTTGAGTTGATACATTGATCTTTGTGATGCTACTTTGGAGTCGACAAATGAAATTAGGAGAATTCTACATCATTATAGTTTGGCTTGGCGAGATTAACAGATAAAACACTTGTGGTCTCTAGCAAGAATGCGGGAAATGATAGGATTGATTTGGTGAGGGGATGTCTTCCTGTACGGGTAGTAGAGAAACATGAAAAATACCTTGGGTTACCAACGGAGATGGGTAGATCTAAAAAAGAGGTTTTTAGTTGGATTCGAGAGCGAGTTTGGGAAAAAACTTAAGGGTTTGATGAGAAGTACCTTTCAAAAGCTAGAAAAGGGTGATGATTAAGGCAGTTTTGCAAGCAATTCCAACTTATGTTATGGGTTGTTTTAAATTGCCAGAATATTTGCTACATGAGATTGAAACTATAATTTCTCGCTTTTGGTGGGGGGTGGAAATTCAAACAAAATTAATTGGGTTAATTGGGATAACCTTTGTTATAGTAAGAGAGATGGGGGAATGAGATTTCGTGATCTCAGTTCTTTTAATCTGGCTATGTTGGGAAAGCAAGTTTGGCGTATAATACATTATCCTGATTCTTTACTTAGTAGGGTCTTAAAAGCTAAATACTTCCCTTATACTAGTGTTCTGGATGCCTCAATAAATCCTAGTGCCTCTTATACTTGGAAAAGCATCTGTTGTGCTTTAAATATTATGAGAATGGAATTAGATGGCGGATTGGGAATGGTGAGAAGGTTGATGTTTGGGGAGACAACTGGATTCCTAGAGACTTTCATCTTAAGCCTATTACTCCTGATTTATATACCTTGGGTAGCATTTCTGTACAAATTTGATTGGCGGGATGAAATGATGGTGGAATATGCATTTGTTACACACCATTTTCTAGGAAGAAGATGTTAACTTTATTTCACAAATTCGATGGGTCTGTAGGTAGCGGTGATACTATAGTGCGGCATTATACTCATTAGGACTACTATTGATAAAATCGGCATATTATGTGGCTAGACATTTGAAAAATGCGAAATAAACATATGTTCTTTGGAACTAGTTAGGAAATATCTGGTCTGATTGGAATTTCATTTGGAAACACAAAATTCTGAATAAAATTAAGATTTTCACTTGGAGATTATTGCGAGATGCTCTTCCTACAACACATAATCTGATGCGTAGGAAAATTTTACCGTATTGATGCATACATGTGTAAATTTGGTCTTGAGTCGACTCGACATATTTTTTTTTATTGTCACTTTGCCAGGCTGTTTTGGGCTATATCAGGTTTCCCTATGTCTTCTTCTGATTTCTTGGTGTTGATGCTTGGGATTGGTTTCAACAGGTGAGAACTCAGATGGATAATTCCCAATTTGCCCTGTTTGTTGTTCATTGTTGGTCGATGCGGAATATGACCGGATTTTACATGGGAAAAATGCTCAAGATCCACAGAATATTATTAAATATGGGAAGGATTACCTGGATCGATTCAGAGATGCACAACTACTAATATTACAACCAAGGTCTGCGGAATCAAGGTTGTTGGCAAAATCCTCCGCCATCATTATTAAAATAAATGTGGATGCTTGATTTGAGTAGCGAGCGGCGGGGATTGGGGTTAGTTGCAAGGAACGAATTGGGTGAGATCTTAGCGTGGCGACGGAGAAGAATACCTTACATCACAAGCCCGGAAATAGCAGAATCCATGGCAGCTACTGTTGGAATCGATTTAGCTATACAATTTGGATGGAGAAAAGTGATAATTGAGGGAGATTGTGTATCGGTGATCAATGCTCTTAATAACTCAGCCATTAATGTCTTACGAGGAAATTTCATTGATGAAATTGGAAGAAACTGGAATTGTTTACCTCTATTGAGTTTTCACATGTGAAAAGAGATGGTAATGATGTAGCACATTTATTAGCTCAGGAGGTTGATTGTGATAGTGATGGGTCAGGAGATTTACCATTTAAGTAATCTTGCTTTACGTCCAGATATTACCGTTCTTTTGGAGAGAGAGAAATAAGGGTGTATTAATTTTGAATAAAATAATGTTAGTGGATTTGAGTGTTGATATTTTAAGTTGACTTTGATATGCTCCTATACTTGACCAACAACGGGAGAAACATCATTAGAGGTCCAAAAATCATGGTCTGGAAACCAATACATTTGTGACTCGGGACCTTCCTGTTCTGAAAGCTCTGACTCGGGAGCAAATTCTTCTTCAATTGGAAACACCAGCTCCTCTAGCTGCAAAAACTCAGACTCCGTCATAACTCCTTCACTTGCGGAAATCTTGACATAAGAGACCGGATCCGAATCAGCTCTACCGGAACAGTCGATTGAAGACATCATCTAGCTGGTGGAGATCGATTAGGTTCGATTGAAGATTGGGTTCGAAAATAGAGATCGATTGGGTGGTTCGATTGAAGATGGGTGGCGAATGATTGAAGACGGCTACCGAAACTCCATTGAAGACGGCTAAGAAGATGGGTCGAGATCGATTGAAGATGGGTTTATGAGATCGATTGAAGATTGGGTTTATGAAGATGAAGATCAACGTTAGGGTTCTTAGTTGGAGCAAAAGAGGGGTGATTTATTTTGTGAAAGTCTTTCACGGGAGAATGGGTGTTGGTGAAAGTCATTAGTTTGTTTTGTTTACATCTAATTAATCATGTTTAATTAAGTGTAAGTGGATTATTAATTGACTAAATTGTTAACTTTAGTTTTAAACTGAAGGGTAGATTTTGTAATTTTTTAAAAAAGTTGAATAAATATTTTATTATAGTTGAAGTATAAATTGTCATAAATAGAAATGTAAAACTTTAATCGGGATATCCAAAATGGCAAAATGGGTAACATTGAGTGGGACGAAATAAGTAGTATTTACTTTTGTACTGTTTCACCTTCAGATGTCTAATGATATTTGATTATTACTTTAAAAAAAAAAAAAAAACCATGAAAATTAGCAGTTTTGTTACAAAAATAAGTCGGATACAAAAAATCAAAATTACTTGTAGAATGTAAGAAAGAATTACACTGCCATGTATGGATGGCTCTCTACATGTTCCGTCCAACTGGATAAATTGTATAATAAGCTGTCACGCAAGTTAGGGCGAAAAAAATAATTGCCGAGAGCCAGGCAATGGTAGTACAGGGACTACGCAGAGAGGTCTGGATCAGGTCATAAGCGATCCAAGTCTTGAGCTTGTTCTTAGAATGCCTGCCAATTGTATTCATCACATCTTCATAGATTTTCTTGTTTTCCAGATCAAGCGTATCGAAGGTTTTGAACATGTCTACGACATGCTCCTGATTTGCGAACCTATTGAGGGCAAAAACTCCTGCTTCCTGCAATTCTTTGACGTCGGCAGGGGTCTGAATCAAAGATTTCATAAGACTTATATATGAGCAAACTATAAGATCCGTGGCCCCGCTCTGAGGGCATAATTCATAGGCTATCATGTTAGAAGTATACTAACGTTCCATCACTTATATACCGTACTGGGAGTTGAATCTTGCCATAGAATGCATGAGCTTTGAACTCAATATCCTGTAAAGTGAAGTAAGAATCACTCTTATGATCACCAAAAAAATAGATGCCCTTGCCTTTCAGATCTGTCACAGATCCACAGGTGTAGTAATTATTCTCATGATGTTGCTTGGTGATTGAATGATATGATTTTTTCCCTACTAGTACTAGCCGGAAAGCTGCAAGAATATGAGGAGGAGAAGGCTCTGGGAGTTTCAGGCGACGCCCGAGTTTCATATAGAGAGCCCAACCCAAGAACATTTCCACCAAGTCCCTTCCTTTCTCTTCTGTTTTATACTTTGCAAACATGACAAGTTCTAGTACAAAGAGTGGGATTTGATTCTCAAGCACCATGATATCACGTTCTGCAAACCTGTGGCACCCCGCATCACCCAGGTGGTAACGCCACATGCTCCACATGTCCTCATCATCCTTGGGCTTGGCTGTGCGAATCTCCATGTAGCATATGATGAAACAGGCATCCAGAAGCATCATGTGAGCCAAACGATCGTCATTATCGTATATATTATTATGTCTATTGACAAGAGCAACTTCGGCGTATGAATTCCTCACTTCATCTATCCTTCCCAGGATACGGTTGTGCAACTTTTCCTGATCGTTAATCTTATTGTCTTCATCACCTAAGCACTGCTCCAGGCAGATTTTCTTGAATTCCTCAGCCTGTTGGAGCTCTGGTTTTCCGTGGTGATGTGGCTAGCGACACCATTACGGGGTCATAGGGAGATGATCCGCCCAGCATCTTGTTCTTCATTCGAAGTTCTGGAGACACTTTACGGATTAACCTCCTCGGAATTTCCACATTGATACTTACTTGAGGTATCTCTTGATTGGCTGATGATGAAAGCATTATAGATGAGTAGTGTGTTTGATTGGTTAGAGATGGAAGACTATTGACAATATAAATAGCTGGGCTGTTCTTTTTGCTCTTGGTTTTTCGGCCTCATAAGTAGCCCACTTGCTTGATGCCTTGATCTACTGATCTCGATTGATCTGAACTCAGAACCAATAAATAATATTATTAAAATGATAGAGAAATTCCTTCAACTATCCAGACTAGTATACTGATGACTATTCATAATACGATTAGTAAACATCATGAACAAATAGTACAGATCGACCAAGAAAGTCTTTTCTTCTATCTATTCTTGTATGGTAATGTAACATCCAACTCGGATATTTATGATCCTTAATTTCACACCCACACAAACACAAGAGAGTTGTAGCACCGCGTCCCATGTATTTTGACGTATAACAGGTCTAAGATATGACTTTCCTTTACATTTCTTATGTAACTATCCTCTCATTTGGTCCGCTCCCAATCTAGTATGCTTCTAACTTGATAACTTGATGTGAAGGAGAGCTTGGACAAGTCAAACACACACGTCATTTTGCCTTTTCATCATCGTACATGTCATTGGCGTCTTCTCCATTTCTCCTACCGTGATTAATTGAGTCCGATGCTATATTTGCATAAACTCATCGATCAGACGGACACAAACACAGAAGAACATCCAGATGCAAAATAAAATTTTAGAGCAGTAACAATATTATACAAAAAAAGTGTACTAGTTCAAGATATGTCAAAGCATGAGTAGATACACACTTTTACTCTAAATCATCAGGTTACACTACCGGCCTTTCACGCAATACAACTATGCAAGAAAGAATAGGAGCAAATTTAATTTAAGCCTGGACAACAATGTAACATGCCTTTTAAATGGAAAAGATCCATAATAGTAATGTTCAGGTAGTGCCCCATCTGCAACAATGCATTTAGCAGATTTGGACTCATTTCAATCTATGTAACAATATTATCTAGTAAGATGAGAAGTCGAGCTGTAGCAGTCTGTTTGAAGACCTCTACTTCAGCCATCGCCATCGGATCATGATCATTAACTTTCCTCTTTCTCAGCTTCTCTTTCCTCAATGATCTTCCTACTGTGTAATTCTTCAGCATCCTTCATCGCTGCCTGCTGATCTGCTTGAAGTCGTTGAATTTCTTGTCACTGATGCTACCTCTCAAACCAGGTATCATCATCCTGCTAAACTGAAAAATTGATAAAGAAAAGCTCAGATCTCATGCTCAGAAGAAAACTCATAACATAATAACTGATAAGAATTCACAAACTGACTTAACCAAACTCTCCATTGATTTTTAATTTTTTTATGATTCAGTTCATTCAGAAGTGATACATAAAAAATTACATTTTGTCCTTCTGTGGGCTACAGAGTTGCAGAGTCGTTGAGTTTCGTTTTAATATGAGAATTCCAGAATTCCCAAATATCAGAACATGAATAACAAAGTTATGTGGGAGAAGCATAGCCAAAGTGCATGTTTGTGCACTTCCATTTTGGCACCTGTTATTGTAAGATTCACTCTGGTTTGGCTATTGATTTGCAGAGCTATGAAAGTATAAAGTGTGAGTATGGTTCAAATACGAGGAAATCTGATGCGAAGACAATCACAAGAAAAAGTGGGAATGTTCATACCATAAATCCTGTTAGGCCATAGGAACAACAATTATCAACACCAAGCATCACTGGTTCGTCCCGAAATGACAAAATATGGGCTATGCTTGCGGAACCATTAAATTACAAGCAAGTGTTTTAATGGCTCCCAAGATAACACCTCCAGCTATTGAAAGAGAAGGCATAGGGTCAGGAGTTGGACTGTGGAAGTTATATATATGTTTCTAATAGCTGAAATTATGATACATAAGTTGTGGATTTTTGGACTAGTTTCCACAATTCATTAAGACCAAAATGATCGATTAACATGTAAAGGTATCTTTAAACTACAAATATTCGATGGACCACCCACCATCCAACAATTTCAAATAAACAATTAATTTCTATCAGTCGATCCATATACTATTTTATAATTTTTTCTATGCATTGCGTAATAAACTGAAATGCAAGTTAGGATGAATAGAGTAACTGCCGAGAGCCAAGCAATGGTAGTACATGGACTCCGGAGAGTAGTCTGGATGAGATCATGAGCGATCCACATCTTGAGCTTGTTTCTGGAATGCTTCCCAATTCTGTTCATCACATCTTTATAGATATCCTTGTTATCTAGATCAAGTGTATCGAATGTTTTGAACATTTCTACCACCTCCTCCTGATTCGCAAACCTATTGAGTGCAAATACCCCTGCTTCCTGCAATTCTTTGACATCAGCCGGGGTCTGGATCAATGATTTCATTAGGCTTATGTATGAACACACTGCAAGATCTGTGGAATCGTTCCTGGGGCATATCTCGTAGGCTATCATGTTAGAGAAAGTTACTAGCGTTCCATCACATATGTAACGCACTGGGAGTTGTAGCTTGCCATACAAAACATATGAATTGAATTTGATATCCTGGAAACACTGAGAAGAACTCTGTTCAAAATATATGCCTTTTGCTTTTAGATCTGTCACTGATCCGCAGGTGTAGTACTTGTTGTTTTTAATCTTACGCAGAATGGACTGTTGTTGATTTCTGGGCTGGTTGTTTGGTTCTTTCTCAACTAGTACCCTCCGGAAGCTGCAAGAATATGAAGGGCTCTTGATCTGCTCTTGGGATTTGACAGGTTCCACCTGTATATCAATGATCTGCTTCAGCTTCAATCCAAGAACCTGGCCACTACTTTCTTCCATTCCTCGTCTGGATACTTCTGAGACATGACAAGCTTAAGGACAAAAAAGGGGATTTGATTCTCAAGCACCATAATGTCACGAGCCGCAAATCTCTTGCACCCTGCGTCTCCAAGGTGGTGGCGCCACATATTCCACACCTCCTGACCATTTTCTTCATTGGTCCTACGGATCATCTCCATGTAAAATATGATGAAGCAGGCATCCAGAAGCATCATTTCAGCCAAAGCACTGTCATTGTCATATTTATATTTATATTCATCTGGAAGGGAAACATCATCATAAGAATTCCTGACTTGATCAATCTTTGACAGGATACAGTTATGCAAATCCAGCCTATTTGCCTGATCCGGAAAGAGTTGGTGTAGACAGATTTTCTTGAATTCCTCTGCTTGTTTGAGCTCTGGTTTACCGTGGTGATGTGGCCCCAAAGACACCATTACGGGATCATAGAGATGATCCTGCAGGCAATTTGCTCTTCGTTCGAAGCTCTGGAGACACTTTACGGATTACACTCCTGGGCATGTCGATACGTCTGTCAGGTACCTCAGATGCCTTGCCCGGCATGTCGTCACCACTCTCTGCAGGTGCTTGAGATATCTCCATCGACATGTCAACATGTCCTTCAGGTACTTGAGATATCTGTTGGCTAGTTGATGATGATGGATCCGTCTCCATTACAAGCAAGTAGGTAGGTTACTAGTTTATGGCAATGCAAGAGATGAGAATATGTTGATAGGTATGTGAGATATGACTTATTACACAAAATTGTGAGAATATTTATAATGTTCTACGGGCGGAAACCCTGTTTCTTTCAAGTAATAGAATAAAAAAAATGATGTTCTGAAAATAAGATTATATTGTAAAAAAAGTGTATCTCATAGAATAAAAAAGACCAAATACATCCTCCATTAATTATCTTTAATGTAAACCTTCTCTTTGGTTACTTGGTCAATGAAGTTAAGAAAATTTGACAAAGTCTACTCCTGTATAATCAATTTGTACCAATATCTAGTCTTAATGAAAGCAACTTGTACAAATTCCTACTCCCTCAATCCCCATAATTTAATATATTTTTCATTTTCAATTATCTCATACTATTCCACACATTATTAAAAGTAGAAATCACAACCCATATAAAGGATAACTGAAATGATAGTTTTATTTTGTCGTACACACCATCTTTTTATCTTTTACTATCATTTATTTTAAATTTTCCTCAAAACTATATATATAAATACTAATGTGCCTATATGAAGTTTTTTTTGGGTAGGGTGGGGTTTTGGTATGGGATATTGAGAAATTCAATTCAATTCGATTGGAATTATCCTGAAATTTTAGATCCCGAAATTCCCGACCCAATTGAAATAATTCATGAATTTTCATATATAATAATAGGACGGGATTGGAATTGATTTTGCATTCCGTTTGGGATTTGGGATCCCATATGGGATAATGAATAAATCAATAAATAATTAATACTACTATATATTACTTATTACGTCCGGATCGAAACTTTTCATTTTGACTTTTGCGGTCAAATTTTTCCAAGTGACTGAATTAATCTAAACGCAAATGTAAAATGTTCAATTTTTATATAATGAAAATTTAGCCCTAAAGTTTCATTATATAAAAAATTGAACATTATTCTTATTAAGATTAATTAGTAATCAAAAAAAATTTAATATAAATCAACAAGTTTGATCGAGACAAATAAAAAAAGGGCAACTCTTTTAGGATGCAAATTTTTTTTCTTCTTTAATTATATGATTTAGATTTATGTTGGGGTGCATGGTACTTTTTTTTATCTCCGTTGAAAAACAAACAAAATAAGTTAGCTTGTGGTACGAGTTAAATTCGTACTAACTGTTTGGTTTGTGCATATAGATACGGAAGTTGTTTTTTAAAGTCATACAAAAGAAGAATTATATAATTATATTTAATGTGAACTAGTATTTGTTAGTAAATTATATTTTAGAACGGGTCAGTCGCGACCACTACCTAAGCAAACTCCATGCATGTGCTAAGACCTAAAGTTCTATCTTAATGTTTTTTAAATCTTTTAGTCTTGACTAGTGCAATACAACACTAAGACCTGACTTGACTCTTAACACTTGAACTTGTACTTGAACTTCTTGAAAATTAAACTTAAACTTTTACTCTTATACATGACTTGAAAATTAACATGATCGCGAGCTCACTTGACATTGTAGCTTCCTATCCTGGCCAAGGTGGCTATCTGTCGGCCCCAGATCACTTTCGTGGACCTATCCGTTGAATAAATAAAATCTGACAGCCTCAGGACCTTGGTCCCTATCCGCTGAACATGAACTAATAACTGCGTTATAAATACCAGGATATTTCCCTACGAGCTATTTACTTATCTTTAACGTTGAAACTTACTTTGTTTTAAATGTTAAAGTGAATGCATGATGTTAGACTCTGAATGAATTATACTGTATGCATAAACATCATATAAGTTATTTGCAACAATAAACATACATTTATCATACTTGGGTCATAGAATCATCACTGGTCATATATTTCATCAAATTAGTAAATTAACTAGACATATAGGAAATCAATACTAACAATTAACCTGATCATGTAATCAAGACAAGTAATGAGCAGAGGGAAAATCAAACCAGGACATATACAAAATCATCCATTTATCATCAAAGACAATACAGCAAGTACATTACTCCACTGGTAAGGCACAATCCACTAATTTTATATCAGTTGGTAAAATGATGAGCAAGATTAGCAGTTAGATTACATGTATATCACAAACTACTAAGACAACAATGATATTCAATGAAATAAAGAAAACATGGTCTAACATGCTTCTGGACTCCATAGTTCTCGCAATACATGGCTTGTGACGGAGATGGAATACATAAGAGTCTAGTGAGTTTGACCAAGGGTATAATATCATGTACTAGAATGTGCGTGTCACGCTACGCATGACAATCGATATTTTCTAAGTGATACATGTTATCGCCTTCAAGGATTGCGTACATATTAAGACTTATCATAAGTTAAAGCACCATGATTTTTTTTAAAAAAGGGCAAAGAACAGATTTTTTGCTAAACTGTGTAGCTCTATTTGCTAAATAGAACAAGGTATTTGAACAAGTTATATCTTATTATCCCATTACATTATCCAAAGCAATATCAGAATTTGAAAAAATCAATTCTCATAAGAAAAAAATACTACTCATTACTTCAATTACAACCAGGCAGGCATAAACCGAGCGGTAGAGAGATTCATATATATGTTGCTACCACCAGACATAAACTAAGCTTCACCTTTACAACATAAAGAGCGGTTATTTCTCCAATTCCAAGTTCCATAATCTGAAGGCAAGCTAGCTCATGCAGAACACACCCAGACCCAAAGAGTGAACTTCAACTGTAGAAAGTGCCAGAACTAAAGCTTCAAGATGTAATTAAATAAAATGCCTTAAACTCAGTGGAACGTAAATATGTATAACAACATATGAATGTTTGGTGAGCTACACAATTTCATATATGAGTAAGAATTCCTCTTTTGATAACAGTAGTGAAGACTTTGATCAACCTGCTATATTGTTATTGTACATAGCTTCAGCATCTCAGCCACCTACAGACGGATCCATCTATTTAAACATATATAACAAAAGATCCCATCTTTAGACACAAAAACCATATACATAGAATATAAAAATGGCAACCCCAATATATATGAATTAGCAGGGTCTAAACCTAATTCGTCTCATATGGAATTAATAGCTAATTAAGGAGTCACTTGCAGACAAATTACTGAAAGAATATCCTTCCATACATTCTTAGGAGCCTGTTTACTTCGTTAGGATTTTAACATGCCATTTGGTGAATATAATTAATACAGAAAGAACGTCCATCCACATACTATTTTCAGCTTTTAAGCTTTATCATGATC
The DNA here is from genome assembly GCA_026545765.1 of Plantago major. Lineage (NCBI taxonomy): Eukaryota > Viridiplantae > Streptophyta > Magnoliopsida > Lamiales > Plantaginaceae > Plantago > Plantago major. The sequence continues at coordinate 34,492 of JAIFAC010000427.1, forward strand.
CAAAAAGATATTCCGACAATCACATGTATAGTAAGCTTTGGGACAATTTAACTTTTAATAAATTGTTTTAGCACGCGTGTAAAACTAAAGATTTAAATCACACTAACTTTACTTGGGCAAACAAATAAGTAAACACCACTACTAAATCAAAGAACCACAACCCCTTGACCTTGAGCTGCTTACACTTGAAAATAGGAGACCAACAGTTTTCATGACCATCACAAAATATATACACATTATTCAACAGCAACACCATTTAATTGCCGGTCTTTTTGTAGACAAACGGATTTGCCCAACATGGTTGGGGAATCCACTAGTCTTGAGCACTTTTGTCTCTTGGGATATTGACATATTTTGATTGACCCAAAAGAGGAATTAGTATGGCAGATTAAATGTTGAGAAATAGAGACCTGAAAGTATTAATATAGAACAGTTACCTGAGAAAGATTGTTTAAGTTGAAACTATAGCGTTTCAAGCAGAGCTCGAGTAAAATTTAGCTCGAATGAGAGGTTCAATCGGTGCAGAGCTCGATCGAGAGATATGATACCCTGTCAAACAGGCGAACAACATATTATAACCCTGTCAAACAAAAAACCTTATTGATGAAAAATCAAGAACATAATAATTTAACAAAAATGAGAAAAGGAATATAGGAGAATTAATCCATTTAGCCAATTAACACCAGATCCTCAAAGTTGTTCAAATCTAGCCAAGCCAATAATTCTGACACCGACACGACGTCATCTATGAAGAGGGACAAAAAACTTTAATAAATTCGTCAGCAAGCACATCACATCACATCACTTAATGTTAATGAACATAACCGTGTCAAATATATAATCTTGACCATGTGAACTTGCTTATATAAATAAAATATAATTCTAACAATTAACATATAAACGTGAATTCACCTTATAAGAACTTGCATTGATAAAGCTCTAACTAACTAGTAAAACGAACCATGAACTTGTCCTCCGCCCTAGCCTTGCCCTTCCTCCGTCCCTCCTTCCTAAAGCTTAGCTACCTTACTAGCTTTCTTGGTTGAGAAGATTAAAGTGATAAATAAAAAATTATTGTTTAAACTAAAAAGGCTAAACTTGGACAAAGTTGGAATGGTGAGGAGAAAATAGCAATGTATCTAGAAATGGGAATGGCGGTGAGAAAAATGACAGGTACAGACTTTAAGGATTAATGTACATTTTTTTTTTAGGGGAAATAGGAGTATTATACAACTCAATCAATCAATCAGGATACATCCATGAATCAATATGGTCCAAATCAGAAAGGAAGATTAAGTTCTCCTTCACTATCACTACTCACTTGCTGAGCTAATTTATGCGCTACACTATTTGCTAAACGAAAAATATGTAAAAACACAACTGAAAAGCAGGAAGAAATAGTCTTAATAGAATCAATAAAACACCCATTAGCTTGAGGCGGGAGTATTGAGTTTATTGCTTTCACCAGTTAAGCGATCCTCTCTACCATAATGTTTTACTGACCCTTGTCATTGCCAATTGGATACCACCTAATCTTGCGAGGTCTCGGCTACTTGAGGCATCGACATTCTCCAATTTGCGTCTTCTCCAAGCAAGGATGGTGCCATGATGATCCCGGGCCACAATTCCACACCCAGCCACACCAGACGAGGAAACCGAAGCATCGACATGAACTTTTGAAAGCATCCAAGTGACTTATTGGTTAACAACTTCATGTTCATTTTCTCCAAACTTTGTATTTGGCTAATGGTGTTGCATCATGACGAATTTTAATTGGCTAAAAAATAACTAAAATCTTCCCTCCCTAGCCCAATTCAATTTCTCTCTCCACTATCAAAATCACTCTATCAGACTAATTTCTACTTAAATTTAATCAATCAATAACATTGAAACATCACATTTTTTTTAGAATATCACTATTAAAATCAAAGTACATCGAATCTACTAATATATCATTCAAATCTCAATCATTTCATTACAGAGTTATCACTCGATCTATCTCACAAGCTAGCATACACTATAACACAATCCCGCTCTCGACGGGAATCGAACTCATAACCTCTGGGATAATGGCATCTCAGCCTAACCAATTGAGCTAGACCTCATTGGCTAAACCAACACATCTTACTTGCACCAATTATTTATCTCTCACACAACCTACCGCATAAACCTACTGTAAAAATTTAACTCTATACCAACAGGGGCATCTCACATATTTCAGGGGCCCTGTGCGACATTTTAAGAGAGGGCCCCGAATAATAGTATAATAAAAAATTTACTTTTTTTTTGTTTCTATTTGCTTCTATAAAAAAAGGAAAAAAAAAGCTAGGACACAACAAGTCTCAAACCTAAAACCTCATGGTTCATGTCCAAGACTTATACCACTACACCACAGCATGTTTAATTAACCTTACAAACATAAATAGATATTAGGGTCATTTTCATAAACACCCCTTATTATTTGCTCAAATTACAGATTAGTACCCACTGTTTGAAGTATTACAAATGCACCCAAAATCTACATCCGGCGTTGACTCCGGTGCCTATGTGTCAATGCTAGCTTAGTTGGCTGCTTGTGTGGCATGACATGGACACCCATGTCATTAAATGTTTCTGATTAATTATATTCAGAGGGACCTATTTGTAATTGATTTGATGACGCATGGGTTCATTTGTAATTGAATTTTAACTAAGTTTGGTGAAGTAATTGTTGGAGAATATTTATAAATTTGTAATTTATTTATGTTTTCATGCCTACTAGACTATATATAATTACATATTTTTTTTACATGCACACTATTTATGCATTGATTAAACATGCATATCGAAATGACTATAGTATTCAATTTGATACTTTAAAAATTAGTTCAATTCAACTTACATTAATTTATAATTGGACTTAATCAAAAAAGCTCTAATAGTTGTGTGTGCATGTGTGTTTGTGTGTATTATACTCCCTCAGTTTTTTTTAAATTTTTTTTTTTTTTTTTTTGCCATTTCATCAGTTTTTGTAAAATTTTAGCATTTCTTTTTTTTTTTGGGGAAACATCCACTTATTAATTGGGCCTTTTTTTCAAGATTTACTTTTCCTTAAATGGAAATCCACTTATAACTACACTTATTAATTTTTCATTTTCTCTTTCGTAATTTATCTATTCTCTCTCTTAATCTTTACGATCTACTTACACTAGCTATTTTATCAATTAAACCATCATTTACTCTTTTTCTTAACATTTGTGCAAAACTCAATTGTCAAGCTTTTACATAAATGGCGAGAGTAATATATTGTAAAAACTAGGCTTCACTATATTATAACGCAATAATTTAGAACTATTTTTACAGAAAAAAATTATGAACTTCACATTGAATTTGATGTAAGTGAAATTAATATATGAACTTAAAATAGATTGCCTGAGATAATGACATGTGTCGAATGCGATCTTAATACTTATATTGAATTAGTTATAAAATATTGTATACTTGTATCAATAGTACAATTTTATCCTCACTAGGATTTAATATTACTGATGATATCAAAAAAATCAAACAAATTTATAATAGTATCAGAATAAAAATAAATAAAAAAAATTAACAAATCAATCACATAAAGAGATGTACTTGTTTAGAAGAATGAATTATAACGGCAATCTTAATTATAATAAAATCATTAATTATGATAGCAAATTGAATCGATCCTCTCTATGGCATATTTTATATAATAAAATAATTAATTATAGTGTCATTAATACCTTTAATAATACTAAAACACTTCGAACAAAAAAGGTATGGATATATCAAACTAAATTTACTATTGGTCTAAGAGAATGAAGAAAGAGATGAATAATTTATCAAGAAAATGGAAGATGAAGCCAAATTTAAGGCCAAATTTTGATAGGAAAAATACATTATATCTTTAAATAATACTTCTAAGGGATTTTTACAAAACCCACCCCTCATATATAGCCTCATCTCAAATTAGCGTCTGTTGTTTGAAGAATTACAAATGATTCCTGAAAATGAACTGCGGAAACTAATTATATATAAACCTAGCATGAATTAATTAAACAAGAAAAAGAAATGATGACATGGCAGTACACATCAGCAATGGCGTGTGTCTCCGGCATGACATGGCCTCCAGTGTTGACTTTTGGGACTATATGTAATTAGTTTAGAAATCGATGGTTCATTTTCGAATCGTTTAATTCTTGAGCAATGACGTTAATTTGAGATGAGGCTATATATGAGGGGTGGGTTTTGTAAAAATCCCTAGATATTATATAAATGCTAAAAAAATTGATACAATGTCTTTATACTTGACCTATATACCAAATACAATTTTTTAAAACTCAACAAAAGTTAGTTGGGCTAGGCTAATTACAGTACTATGTCGTATTGTACTAATTTTAGTACACCATTACAAATCTAACAAGTGGCATAATCAAACAATTAAAATTAATTTATAAAAAGCTTTTAATAATTTAAATAATTTTGAAAATACAATTTACACACAATTGCAAAACTCACCCAACTAAAACACACTCCGGAACATTATCAATAATAGAAACTATATCACATATAATAAATAATTAAAAGTATTAATTTCACACTAAAATCATGTTATACATTTTAACAATAAAGTGTACATTTTGTTAATTTTTTATTTTTAAAAATTTTTCATCTAAAATTACACGTGAACATTAATCTACGAATTTATTTGGGCGGTAGGAGTACTAGCCAGCTTGGGATACTTGGGCGCACAGATTAACCATCAAGCCACAGAAACAGCATTAAAAAAAATGGTAATAGAAGTAATATCCGAAATCACAACAAGGTGAGTATTCAAGATACCAATTTAAATCCGAAAACCTGCATTCAAAATGACAATTTAGAATGCTGTTAATATAGGGATCTTCACGATATAACTGGATCCGGATCATTCCTATGCATATTCTAGTTGAATCCGACTATTTAATTGGAATGACCAAAAAGCTGCACACTCATTCATCGTTAGTGAAGTAGAGTGGGACATTTGGTGAAGAAAAATGACAGATTTGCACTTTTGGTCCTCTAACTCGCCGTCTCTTCGATTTTAGTCCTACAAAATGACGAATTAGCAAAGTTGGTCCTAAATCCATTTAAAGCTCATGTATTCATACGGTATAGGCCATGTGGCTGCTAACTAAGAAGAAACACACGCCATACACAATCTAACACACGCCAACAACCTTAACTGGAACGAAAATACTAAGTTTCCTACTAGGAAACATAAGACAAATCGAAAAAGGGAGGGATTCCAAGAACATTTGCCGTCATTACTGCTCCCTTTAACCCTAGTAAATGCGGCTGACTGTCAATTACTCTCAAACACAACATTTACTGTTTCTATTCTTCATCAGAAAAACGACCAATTAATGCTTGATTTGTGAACCAAATCTTTGTCTCATCATGTCGAAAAGACCTTTGGAAGAGTTGTATATGCCACCCCCTACATATGGTAAGCTCAAACTTTGTTCTCATGCATAATTCTACTGTAAAGTTGATATCTTGAAGTGTTTTTTGGGTAAATTATTGTATATACATATGAAGATGCTCTGCTTCTGTTAGTTTTTGTTTAAGTGATACATATTTTTATTTTATATGTATATGTTTGCGTAAATTCGAAATCCTCTGATATTACAGTGGTTGTGCATTATGGAGGTTCTTTTTTCACCGATCCTATCAGTAGAAAAGAAAATTACTTGAGTGGTAAGATGATGAAGTTTGATTATGTGGACTATCAAGAGTTGAACATGGTTAAATTCCATGCATTTCTTGATCTATACCTTTGTAGGAGGTGTTAGAAAGTTCTATAGGTTTTACGGATGGATTCTCACCTATTAAGCGTGACTTTGAGGTGTTTAATTTGTGTATGGCTTGATCAGCGATGAGAATTATCTTTCTTTGTGGAAGGAAATGGTAGAATTTGTAGTAGTTGATGATGTGATTGATTTGGAAGATGGAAACCTAGTAAATCCTGAGGAGAAAGAGATAGACAAAGAGGCTAAGAGTAAAAAGCCATTTGAGAAAATTGAGAGGGGAAAGAGAGAGCCTGAGAAGAAAAGGAGTATTCTTGAGGAGTTTGATTCTGATGATGAAAGTGATTGGGAATCTGATGTTGTGGGGGCTAGTTCTGAAGAGTTTGATTCTGGGCTTGACTCTAATGATGAGGATGATATTAGGCCAGCTAATAGACCAATGAGACATGTACATACAAGCCAGAAGAACTATGATCCCAAGTTTGATTTAGGGATGACATTCACATCGAAGGTTGACTTCAGAAGAGCTGTGCAGTCCCATGGTGTCAGGTGTAGGAGAAATGTAAGGGTTGTCAAGAATGAAAAGTCAAGGATGTATGCTAAGTGTGTTGAAAATGATGTCTGCCCTTGGATAGTTCATTGTCATAAGAATAAGGATGATCCTGGATTTACTGTGCACACCTATGAACCTGATCACACTTGTGGACTAACTGAAAATGTGTTATCTTGTAAGAGCAATTGGTTGGCTTATAGGTTCCTGAGCAAGTTCAAGATTGATCCAGACAAGAATATTAAGGTTTTTGTTCTTGAAGTGTCCAATGAGCTTGGTGTGAAAATTACTGAGCATCAGGCATATAGAGCAAGGAAGAAGGCTTTGGCTATCCTAGAAGGTGATCCAGATGCTCAGTATGGAATGCTGTGGGATTATGTTGAAGAGTTGAGAGAGAGAAATCCAGGGTCAACTGTTGTTTGTGATGTGGACAGAGATACAAATCAGTTCACGCAATTCTATGTTTGTTTTAGAGCACTTAAAGAGGGCTTTATCATTGGGTGCAGACCTTTTATAGGTGTGGATGGATGTCACCTAAAGGGTCCTCATCAAGGAGTTTTATTGACTGCAGTTGGTGTTGATCCTAATAATAAGCCATTTTCCATAGCTTATGCAGTTGTGTCTCATGAAACAGGGGAGCAATGGACTTGGTTTTTGAGTTTACTTAAAAGTAACTTGAACATTGATGATCCTTCAAAGTTTACTATCATGTCTGACAAACAGAAGTGTTTAATTAAGGGAGTAGCAGATGTGTTTCCAGGCTCAAAACATAGATTTTGTGTTAGACATATGTTGAAGAATTTCTGGTGTGCAGGATATAGAGGTGATGCATTCAAACATGCCTTGTACAGGGCATCAAATGCTACTACTCCACCTCAGTTCAAAGGCGACCATGGAAGCGATAAGAAATCTTGATGAAGGAGCTTATGCATGGTTATAGAACAAGCCTCTGAACAATGGTCGAAGTCACTTTGATACACATCCCAATGTGAGTTGACAATGAACAACAATAGTGAATCCTTGACAAGATGATTACGAGGCTAGGTTCAAACCAATACTCACCATGCTTGAATGGATAAGAGAGTGTTTGATGTAGAGAATGCAAGAGTTGAGGGATTATGCTACAAAGAAGTGGAAGGGCTACCTGTGCCCTAGAATAAAGGTCCTAATTGATAAGAATCTTCGTAGAGTTAAGGAATGTATTACAAGGAAATCTGATGCAACTCATTGGGAAATTCTAGGATTTGATGGTAGCCAGTTCAATGTTGATCTTGAAGGACACACATGTACTTGTAGAAGGTGGCAACTCAGTGGTATACCATGCAAGCATGCACTATCAGCCATGCTAAGAGCAAAGGTTGACTACAATGACTATGTAAACATGTGTTACACTGTGGATGTTTACAAGAAGGTGTATGAAGGAGCAATTTATGGGATCAATGGTCAAGAGCTATGGGGTGAGACCTTCTTTATACCTCCTTTGCCTCCAAAATTTCTTAAGAAAAGAGGGAGGCCAGTTACTGCTAGGAGAAGGGGTGTAGAGGAACCTTCTAACAAGAGTAAGAAAAAGAAGATCATCAGAAGCAAGAGAAATCAAACTACAATTCATTGTAGTTGTTGTGGTGCCCCTGGACATAACTATACCTTCTGCAAGAGAAGGATTAGAGATGAAATGGGAGAAGGAACTGATGATGAAACTGGTGGCCCTGATGACTTTGAAGAGATGTTTGGTGGTCAACATTGGGATGGAAATGATGGATCAACCAGCCAACACCAAACTGAACAACCTAGTGAAGTTGTTAGTGAAGAACATGGTGAGGAGGATCCTACACTTGCTCAGTTCCAGGCTAAGAGAGCTAAGCTCAAGTGCAAGGTATATATTTTCAAATTGGTGTATTTGTTCTTTATACAAATGTCTGTACATTAATTGTGTATGCTTGTTGTTTCTATCTATTTCAGAAAATAGCCAAGAGCTACTTAGAATCTGAGGTGTTAGACTTCACTATAGATCAGGTAATGGTTGTAGTATATGTGTATGTTCTTAAGTTATGAAGTAGTATAGTTCTATAGTTTAAGTTATATTGTTCTGCAGTGTAGGATGAGGACATCATTGCAACACAACAATCTTAGGTTCCAAGAGATTATGTGGAGGGTCCTTCTAATCATCAACAATTGCTCCAAGGAAAGGTTAGCTTCGCTAAGCTTTCTTCAGCTCATAACAACTTGTCTCGGGCTTTACCACACCAACTTTGGTACAATCCTGGCCGAGTCTAGTTTAGGGCCTTCTTTTACACTACAAAATCTTTGATGCATGGCGGCGGATAGATCCGTCGCTCTGAGACGATCATCGCCCGCTCTAGCTACGGATCGGGCGATAGATAAAATTTAATACATTACGGAGGCTGGCGACGGATAGATAATCCGTCGTCCAATTCGCTACGGATTATCATGTTTGACTTCTTTTTTTTTTTAAATCGATTATTGGAATCTATCCGTCGCCCCGTGTAGTGACGGATAGAATCTATCCGTCGTTACATGGAGCGACGGATAGATTCTATAAATCGCTAAAGCTGACGGATAAAATCTATCCGTCATGATGTATTATTGGAATTAGTGACGGAATCTCAAATTCCGTCACAAAATAACTTTTTTTTAATTTTATTTTTTTCATATTAATCCCTGTTTTTCGTATTTCACCTATTTAATCAATATAATGCTCGATAATAAATCAATAATACGGAAAATATTTTAATAAATGATAAATAAAAAATGTAATATCCGAATAAGTCTAAATTAGACTTATAAATCTAAATATAATAAATCCGAACGTACATAGTACATATACATACCTAGCTACCAGACGGGGGTGGGTCTTGTGGCCCAGGACATGAAAGCCTCCATACATGGCAAATGGCGCTCGTTCTACTGTCAGCTCCATCTCCTCCTCCTTTGTTGCTCCATCTCTTGAGTTAGTCGTTGACCTCTTCCGGACACATGTGTTGCACCAATTCGAGACACAGTCACTGTGTGAAAGCCAGACGTCTAGGCTTTGGAATGATGATGAGAGCACCGGACTATGACTCAAGCCGAGGCTCCACAGTCCATATATTCGTCCTTTGTTGTCCGGTTTGTTGACCTCTAAGAAGATGTTGTCAACTTGTTCAGTTGACAGCTCCTCGCCCGTCTCTTCCTCCTGCCTCGCTACCTGAGCATCAACCTTAGCTTGAAATCGTAAATAGCAGATATCATGATCAGTTACTGTTTTTCAAAAATAACTTGTAATAGTGTACAAATATGAACTTTAAGCAACATAAACATACCCATGATAGGCGAGGCCGAGTCATCCATACCCATATACCTTGGCCTTCTTGAAGATGTCATACTTGGATTTCACCTCCCCCCGTGACATCTGAACAACATATATAGTCAACCATTAATCATCTCACAAGTAATAGGCGAGACACAATACATACCGTAATGCTAGATTGAAAAATATATATATATACTTACCGATTGGTAATAATCGGTGAGTAGATCGCCTCCCAAGGTGGTGAGCAGCCCTTCTGCCGCATCGGACTTAGGCGCCGGTTACATGCATTGATGTAGGCATTATCACAGACATCGATTCGAGCCCGATAGGCATCCCAAAGGGCCCACTCATTGCATCAACTTTGTGGAGGCATTGGGCCATTCCGATCGAATGGACTTCCAATCTGAACCATATCCACATGCAGTTTAGATCCCAGTCTAATAAACACGCCGGTCTGGGATCAATCTCTTCAGAATGAAGTACTCCTACATTCCCAATTTCATACAACATCCAAAGTCGATATATATAACGTCACCATGTTACATCAATTTAATAAGATCTGACAACACATAGCGGATATGGTGACTAACATCCTCCTCGATACACCATGCACATGTTACAAGTGAAAGCGTACTCGATAGGCCCCAAACCCGCCTCTCCCTCCATTGGAGGTATGCCATGGACGGTGCTTCCTCAGTGATGAATCCATACATGATACTCGGGCATGAATCCATAGCGTCATAAAGTGCTCGAATCTTGCTATAGGAGTCATAAATTGCTTGTTTACGCAAGTTTTCAATGTCGAGGACACTTTATCAACCCCCATTTGCCTGGCGGACGTCCCATGGCAAACGCGATGAAACCTTTAACCCCTTTTACAAAACTCCTAGAAACTCTGCCATTTACCGCCGTACGATCGTACATCCATGAACGGTCGGAATTCATTGTATGCTTTTTTAACCTGACACGTTCCAATTGATTAGATCGTATTTAATTTATTAGATCGATTCCAATTCTGCCGAGATTGTAGAGATTAATTGTTAATTATTATACGTTCCTTATAATTTCATGATTAATTATTAAGTGTTCGATATTTTACAAAATTTCCTATGTATTTTAACCATTTCAACCACTTACTACTATGAGTTATAAATTATAAATTACACGTTAATATAATCAACAAATGGTCTCAAAACACTTAACTAAATCCTCGTTATCTAGTACATATACGAATTTATCAAATCAAAACTACTTAACATTATACTAATTAACAATCTAAGTGATAGCAATCTCAAAGTTAATTTACTAAATCTTAACATTATACTAATTAACTAGTAATACTAATTTGATATATATACTTAACATTAAACTAGTCGAAATTAATCAATCAATCGACCACCCAAGCTCCTTGTCCCACGAGCTTCGAATTGACACCAAGATTGGTCGGAATGGTGGAGTTTTGGCCGGAAAGTGAAGAAATCGAAATTGAAACGGAAAAGGGAAGAAGAAGGAAGCAGAAGCAAAAATGGTGGAAATGGGGCTTCTGCCCCGATTTCTACTATTTTGGGGCGACGGATCGCTATCCGTCGCTAAGACGGATAGCGATCCGTCGCTATTACCGACGGTTAGATTATCCGTCGGTCGCAATTTTTTTTTTAAATTAGCGACGGATAATTTACCCGTCGCTATTTTTTATTTTTAAATTAAATTTTAATTAAAAGTCAATACAATAGCGACGGATAATATATCCATCGTAAATTTTTGAATTTAAAAAAAAAAATTAAAAGTCAATATAGCGACGGATAAAAGTTATCCAATAAGCTAACGACGACGGACAAAATTATCCGTAAGCTCGGTGGCAACAGATAACTTTATCGCCTTTCCATCGTTATTTCCCTGATTTCTTGTAGTGTTATTAGTGGTGGGAAGAAGTATGTCTCTTTGAAGAATTTGGCTCCTGCTATTGAGGAGATTAACAAGAAAAATAAAGCCAAGGTGACAAAGGAGAAGAAGAAAAAGTGAATCAACATGATCACTTGTTTTGGCCTATATAGTTTACACTGATGTTACTTTCATGTACCTTTTGATCAAACATATACATTAGTCAGTTGTAAAACTATAACTACTAGTTATGGTGTCACATTAATGCAGCCGGATTTTGGTCAGAATTGTTGTCTTCTATGGCCATGTCATGTCGTTTATTGAAAATGCAAGTGTATTTACATCTGTTAAATCTTTTAACCATGACTACAAATAACCTTTCCATTGTACCAATGCATGTAAGCCTTGATACATCACCTTAATCTTTTACCATTTACTACAAGTAACCTTCTCCCTATAACTAATGCATGAAGGTCAAGAGTCACTACTTCAATGAGTTTAATTGCTAGCTATAACCTTTCAACTACCCAAAAATTCACCATAAAAAGGGAGTAATACACTCTTATTCCTCACACAACAATCTCAGTAAAATTTCCACTGTAAAAATGGCTCACCAAGACATGGAACAACTAATCACTAGACGCCGTGCACACCAACTGTATTGGGGAATCCAGTAAGACTTACTCCCTTCTTCCACTCTGTCTCGAAGAGTAACTAGGACTAATTTAGTCACGTTTTCATGTTCCAATTGAACACTTTCCATTTTTGATTCTTCTCCAAGGAGAAGATTATTCTCTTTACCAAACATATGCGGATCCAACCACGATCCTATAATTTATTTTGTTCATAATTACTAAGTTGTTATCAATAGTTACATATGGAAAAGAAAGCAAAAGCGATTCCCATAGTAGCGGCGAGCGAAATGGGAGCAGCCTAAACCGTGAAAACAGGGTTGTGGGAGAGCAATACAAGCGTCGTCTTTGCTAGGGAAGCGGCATGAATCTTGCACCCTAGATGGCGCAACATCCGATGGCGAAAGCGACTAACTTACGCTCGACACGAGTAGCATGGGACACGTGGAATCCGTGTGAATCGGGAAGGACCACCTTGCAAGGCTAAATACTCTGGGTGGCCGATGGCGAAGTAGTACCGTGAGGAAGGGTGAAAAGAACCCCATCGGGAGTGAAATAGAACATGAAACCGTAAGCTCCAAGCGGTGGGAGGACAAAAATGACTCGACGCGTGCTGTTGAAGAATGGTAGGCCACTCATGGCGATTACTCTGTTTTTAAAAACCTGAACAACTAACTCATGTTTCTACATATTGCGGTATGAAGACTACGAAGGCAATGATGAGAACCCACCTGGGTATCAAGTGAGGCATGTCCTCAGTGGAGCCGACAACCAAACCCGTCCTTCACTCACATGGAGCAGGGCATCGATGTCATGCCGCCTCATCCACATCAGGACCATGAGCAGCTTGGGCTGGACGGTCACTCACTCGAGACCAATTTGCTCAAGATGGAGGATGATAAGGTGGTGATTAGAAATTGGGAGGAGATTGACTGGACCTTCAGCTTGGTGGCTCAAAACTATGTGGAGGATCTCATCAGGAAGTTTGATGAGTAGGTTTTATGATTTCTGTTATGTCCTGGTTTAGGTTTTATGATTTTACATTATGTCACGTATGTCTACGTATTTGTATATGCAATGCTATCTATCTATCTATCTATCGATTAACTTTTAATGTCAATCTATACATTATATTTTGCATGTTTAAATTCTAACAATAAAACTAATACAACAAGAAAACTGTATATAATTACCACCAAAACAACCAATTTTCATTTCCAAAAGCTTGTTGAGTACATATTGGTGGACATAATAAGACAGAGGGGGGTCCCTAAAACAGAGCATCGCAGTGTCTTACAACATGAACTGTGAGCAAACTACTAATTAAACACTACAATCAAGCCATCAAGCGCGAATCAAGCCATCATATAACTAATACCATGACCAAGAGCAACACTCAAACTCAAACACACAAACTCATAGCTCTTGATTCTAGACTGTAGTTTGGGGATGATACCGTCAAGCTGATTCTTCTCCTCCTCAAGATGATTCTTCTCCTCCAAAAACTTCGTCTTCTCTTCCTTAAAGTACTCATAATCCACATTGCGAAGAACATTTATCTTGAAATCTTCTTTGTACTGATATAGCTCTCTTATCACACTTTGTAGCCACCCTGGCAATGGCTCATCTTGCATTTGAAATATCCACATCCCGTGTCGTCCTATTCATACAAACGACGCCATTATGAGAAAAAGCCGAATCAACAACACAAATTGAACCAAATTAAACCACATTGAACCAAATCGAAACCAAACTTACCCAATTATCACACCTCGAGTACCGACGACCTGGGAAATCCTTGAAATTAATACCCTCCTCAACGTGACGCTCACAATGGCAGAATTTGAACTGATCAAACAAGAAATCTTCATTGCACTTGTTCATCCACTCAGTCTCTGACGACGTGCCGCTTCCATGACTCACCATTTCACTAGGGTTAGGACGAATTTGGGAATTTTGGAATTGTTCTTCGTGTTTCTGCTTTTCAATTTGGGATTTGTTCTAGGGTTTATGATTCTAGGGTTTCAATTTGGGGATATAGTGTTTAATTAGGCAGGATTTTTTCCGATTCCGATCCCTCTTAAGTCGTTCAGTTCGCCAATTCGTTGCCTAATTCGTCCGTATGAAGGCGTCTTGGTCAGTTCGCCCACAAAAATCGCCATGTAGGCTGCCATGTCAATAGGACCAAAAGTGATCCCCAATTTTCCCCAATTTTTGACCTAATTTGGCTGTATTTATACGGATTTAGGACCGACTTTGCAAAATCGGCATTTCGTAGGACCGTAATCGAAGAGGGTATCGAGTTACAGGACCAAAAATGCAATTCTCCCCACCAATTCCTGTTAAGAGTACAAATTAGTATTTATCTCTGACCTTGAATGGGATATATCAACTTAAATCCCAGTCTGTCGTCTCGAATCCTACTCTGATTCGACTCCATTATGATGTCGATCTTTTGTTCTCACTGTCCTTTCTACAACATGGCCGTCCATAATTTGAGACAGAGATATAAAACCAAACATGTAAAGATAATGTATGTATGTCAAACTAGATTATATATTTCAATACTTGAGCATATTCTCAACATATTCCTGAGAGTGACGATTCACAAAAGCTATTAAATCAGAGAGGCAAAATGTACATTTTTAAATAAGATCACGTATCTGCATGTAACTAAAAGGTGCTCAGACCAAATCTCACCAAGGATTTCAAAAAACTATGAAAATTTCAGATGCTAATAAAGATGAAACAGAGACAACTAAGAAGAATGTTACGCCTGAAACTTTACCGTTTCATAAGCTTTTAAGCCAGGCTGATCGAGTAGATTGGATTCTGATGGCTCTAGGTAGCTTGGGTTCCATAATCCACGGCCTTGCCCAACCGATTGGATACTATCTGCTGGGAAAAGCACTGGATGCATTTGGCAATCACATTAACAGCATCGATGACATGGTTCATGCACTGAAACAGGTAATGATTAAACTTCAGAGCTCAAAATGTGTTCTATATTCATTCTTTGGGTTTGCATGTACCAGCAATAACTTAATTGGTCTTTTTTATCGACTTGATCAGGTTGTTCCATTTGTGTGGTATATGGCTATAGCCACATTTCCAGCTGGAATACTAGGTAATGTTATATTCACAACTTGAAATACTAACTATGAAGGTAGGGAAAAAAACTAGCTACTGGCAGGGGCGTCAATATAGAGAGAAAAAAAAAAAAAAAAAAAACTAAGTTGGGACACAACAGGTCTCGGACTTGGGACATCCATACCATCCAAAACTTCTGCCACAACACCACAACATGTTTCATTACACTTATGAATATGGAATATATATAGATACTGCAAAATTTGAGGCCCCAAAATTTCCAGGGCCACAGCTCTGAGTAAAGTTTACAACACCTCCCGAGGTTTATGTTATTAATGCAGACTCGTACTACGTTAATGCAAAGGTCAAATCATTGCTTTGTAAGCAAATTGTTTGTCAAATCAGATCTTGGTCTTGTTGCTAAAATATAATAGTAAAAAAAATTAATAATCATAATATTTCATTTAATTGGTAAAGTTGTAATATATTTTTTCAACCAAGGGAAATGATAACTAAATTACACAAGTCTAACTTTACATAGGAACAAAAAAGGTTTACGAGACAAGACCCCTCGTTCTGCCCCAAAAAACCTAAAATTGGAGCACATCAAACTTATGCTATGGCAAGACAAGGTAAATGTATGTACTAAGAACCAAGTATTTAGGTTAATATGTGCAATAGAGACAAAGCGACAAATTTCCAATAATTTTCTAATTAAGCACCTCAATAATATGCAGTATATCTCTTATTTGAGTAAGTCTCCTGAGAGATAGTCTCTGGATAATTTATCTAAAGACGGACCTATATGATAAAAAAATCATTGATGTTATCAATCAAAATACCTATGTTCTCAATATTGATGTTTTTTCCATATTACAACAAGACTTGTTTCAGTAACAACATAGGCGTTTTGATTAATAACATGAATATTTTTATTGATAACATATTTAGAGACCGTCTCTCATGAGACTTTGTGTTCAGAGATATATTTCTTTTGTTTTTTATTTTCTTAGAATATTAGAAATAAGGATGGATAATATTTTGTAAACACAAGTAACACTTAAGTCATATTTCTATAACTTATAATTTTTATGTAATAATAATAATAATAATCATAAATATAATATAATTTTTTTATCCCGCATGTCGCAAAGACAGTCTGTTGCAAAATCTGTTCTATATAAAATGTTAATAAAATTGTTTGATTTACGTATTTCATAGAGAAGTAATTTGACATTTTTCAGGTAGATTTTGACATTTTGTGTGTTACTTTTTCAATATATTAGTATCTTGTACATTTAAATATTTATGAATAATTTATACAAATTAATAGAATTTATACTACAACATACTGATCATAATCGGAAATTCAGATTTAAATGAAAAGATAAAAGAAAAGGAAAATTCACGTTTTACAAGGTCTTACTATTTGAAGAATAATTTTGATTTTGGATTTTACTAAGTGGAAAACTGATGAGGCAGAAGAGACGGGGTATGATGGGGTATTACTGCTAGAGGCACTCTTAACTAATAGGAGGGTCCGAATAAAATATTGACTAATCCAGGTTATTAGATGCATATGTTATATTTTAGCACATTAGTATCTATATTATGATAATAGGACGGATGGAATTTTAATACGTTTCAATTTCATATCCATTCAATCTTACTCGATCAATTTTAATCTACTTTGTGTACCCTTTATAACCTCTTCAATTCATTTCCCTTTAGCTGGTACTTTTAATTTAATTTTTTTTAGTTTTTTTCCTCTTAATATTTTCTTCTGTTTCTCTTATTTGTAATTATTTTCTCTTGTATTTCTGATTACCTGATTTTATTATATAACTGTTCAGCCCGCGTTCTTTTTTCATTGTTGTTTTTGTTTTTTCATTTCTATTTTTCTCTTTTATTATCTTTTGTTCAATACTTCAACTTATTTGTATTTTCTTTTTCTTTTTCTTTTTCTTTTTAATAATGTGCTTTATCATATAATTATATTTAATAATGAATCACAAGTGACCTGGAAGATAGTTACTGCTGTGCAGCTTCATTTCTAAATGGACTCCTTACTGTCAAAATGCAGAGATAGGATGCTGGATGTATGCAAGTGAAAGACAAGTAAGGCGTTTCAGATTAATGTTTCTAAAATCTGTCCTCAGCCAAGAGATTGGGGCCTTCGATACACATTTAGCAAGTGGGAAAATAATCACTGGTATTAGCACTCACATGTCTATCATACAGGACGCAATTGGCGAAAAGGTAACAAATAAGCACATACTTCCTTCTATCGTATCATCCGTTTATAACTAGAAAATGCAAGTACTACAAAATGCTGCATACTAGAAATAACGAAGCAGAAAGGAGAACTTACATATACATGTCCAGTATTAATCTAACATAATCTCTTATCAACAGTTGGGACATTTTCTGTCCTGCTTCGCAACATTCTTTTCTGGTGTCTTGATTGCTTTTATAGCCTGTTGGGAAGTGTCACTTCTGGCATTATTTGTTGTCCCGATAATCCTGTTAATTGGTGCAACATATACAAAGAAAATGAATGGCATATCAGCAAAAAGGATGTCATTTCTGGCAGAGGCCACTGCAATAGTGGAACAGGTATGAGATTAAGATTAACCACTTTCAAGCCAAATCAGTATCTAAGCCGAATTACCTCATATGAATATCTTGCTTTCTTGTATGACAGTCCATCTCCCATATCAAAACAGTGTTTTCATTTGTTGGAGAGAATTCTGCAATAAAATCCTTCTCAGAGTGTGTAGAAAGACAACTAAATATGAGCAAGAAGGAGGCAGTCATAAAGGGATTTGGAACAGGTATGTTCCAAGTTGTCACCTTCTGTTCATGGGCTCTTATTGTATGGATCGGAGCCGTTGTTGTCGTAGCTGGGAGAGCACAAGGAGGAGATGTTATTGCTGCAGTCATGAGCATCCTTTTTGGAGCAATGTAAGAAGCAAAATTTGTTCATATATTACATTCAGAGGGCAACGATATCCCTAAAAATGAACAAACCACATTAAGAGCAATTAAAAAGTCTTTCAAGCCATGTAACATTTTTTTGCATCTACAGATCACTCACTTACGCTGCACCGGACATGCAAATCTTCAATCAAGCAAAAGCTGCAGGAAAGGAAGTCTTTCAAGTTATTGAAAGAAAACCAATGATATACATCAATGAAGATGCAAAGACACTGGACAGCATCCATGGAAACATAGACATTCAGGATGTGCAGTTTGCTTATCCATCGCGGAACGAAACTAAGATCCTCCAAGGATTTTCTTTATCAATCCCAGCAGGAAAGGTTGTCGCGCTTGTTGGAAGTAGCGGATGCGGCAAGAGCACCATCATGTCTCTAATAACAAGATTCTATGATCCTCTAGAAGGTAATTTCAAGTCCCTACTACTTGAAAGCATTAAAAAGCTAATGCATACCTCGATATTCAGATGGATGCTTCAATACGGAAAAGCATGTCACAATGATATATAAGCTAGTCTAATTTACCAAGTATGTGGAAACCGAAAGCCTAACTGTCTTTTCAACCCGTAGGTGATATTCTCATCGACAACCACAATATCAAGGATCTTGACTTGAAGTTCCTCAGGAAAAACATAGGACTTGTTTCGCAGGAGCCATCACTATTTTCTGGAAACATCAGACACAACATTATGGCAGGAAACATGGATGCAGATGATGATCAGATCCAGAGAGCAGCTCAAATGGCAAATGCACACCCTTTCATATCCCAATTTCCTGATCAGTATTTGACCGAGGTTAGAGGAATCAAGCTCAAAATAAGTATATGCCAATTAAATACATGAAAAATCACTGCTACCTTCTGTTAGCTAATGCATAACTCAAAACATAACTATATGGCGATAACATAAGACTAAGAGAATGAAATGCGCCGCAAATTTTAAAAGTTGCAGCTAGAAAAGGTCATCAACTTAAGACATGGTATGCTGATTTTCTTTGTCATCCGGTTCAAGTCAGAAAATCTTATGCATATTGAACTTTCTCGTTGCATCAGTTAGGACAAAGGGGACTCCAATTATCAGGTGGCCAGAAACAAAGGATCGCAATAGCAAGAGCCATCCTAAAGAATCCTCCAATTCTTTTACTGGACGAGGCCACTAGTGCACTAGATACAGAATCGGAAAAGCTAGTGCAAGATGCACTTGAGAGAGCAATGCAAGGAAGGACAGTAATCTTGATCGCACATAGATTGTCCACTATTGTCAACGCAGATATCATAGCAGTTGTAGAGAATGGAAAAGTTTCCGAAACAGGAACACATGAAGAGTTACTAAATAACAATGCATTTTACCATAACTTGTTCACACTGCAAAATATCAGCCAACAAAGTCATGCAAGGTTTGGAAACAAATGAATTTACTTTTTAGTGTTTATATGTGAGATGAACTGAGACTAAATTACTTCCTGTTGATACAGCAGAGGAGAGCATCCACCCGAAGAAGTAGCAAGCATACAGACAGAGCTTTCATCTCAGAAACAAGACCTACCTAATGAAGAAACGACCAGATCTGCTGACATTGATATCAGCAAAGAGAAACTGAAGCAAAAAACTAAGAATTCGATATTCTTCAGAATTTGGTTTGAATTAAGGAAGAGAGATGTCCTAAAAATTACCATTGGCTCTTCTGCTGCTGCTCTTGCAGGCATCTCCAAGCCTGTTTTTGGATATTTTATTATAACAATAGGAGTGGCATACTATAAAGATAATGCAAAGCATGAAGTTGCAATGTACTCATTGCTTTTCTCATCAATAGGATTTCTTGCACTGTTCGCTCACACTCTGCAGCATTACTTTTTTGGACTGGTAGGAGAGAAGGCGATGACAAACCTCAGGCGAGCTTTATATTCAGGTTCATTTGTATCATACCAACTCTTCTACTTGTATCTGCAAACTTGTATGGCTATCAACTGTACTCATGAGAGACCAATTTCATTTCACAGCTGTACTACGGAATGAATTAGCATGGTTTGAGTTTCCTGAAAACAATGTCGGTGCAATCACATCACGGGTAATTAATCATACATCCACAGTCAAGATCATTATCTCTGACCGTCTGTCAGTAATAGTTCAATGCATTTCCTCCATTCTGATTGCAACCATAGTCAGCATCAGAGTCAACTGGAGAATGGGTCTAGTTGCTTGGGCCGTGATGCCATGCCATTTCATTGGTGGGTTAATTCAAGCCAAGTCAGCCAAAGGATTCTCTAGTGGTAGTAATGCCGCTTATTCAGAACTTGTAGCACTTGCTTCTGAATCTGCAACCAACATAAGAACCATTGCTTCTTTCTGCCGGGAAGAACAAGTGCTGGAAAAGGCTAAAATCACTCTTGAAAAACCGCTCACGAGAAGTAGGAGACAAAGTATCAAATATGGAATCATTCAAGGTGTATCCCTTTGCCTATGGAACATTGCTCATGCTGTTGCGCTGTGGTACACAACTATTCTGGTTGAGAGAAGACAAGCCACATTTGAGAACGGAATAAGGTCATACCAGATATTTTCTCTCACAGTGCCATCTATCACAGAATTGTGGACTCTGATACCAACTGTTTTCTCAGCCATCAGCGTGTTAACACCTGCATTTGAGACACTTGACGAAGGACTGAAATTGAACCAGACTCGCCCAAGGAATCTCCATACGGAAGCATTAAAGGAGATATCGAGTTCCAGAATATGCAGTTCTCTTACCCATCAAGACCAGATATGATTATACTCGACAACTTCAGCTTGAAAATTGAGGCTGGAACAAAAGTTGCTCTTGTTGGACCAAGTGGAGCTGGAAAATCCTCTGTTTTGGCTCTTTTGCTCAGATTTTATGATGCGAGAGAAGGAAGGATTATTATTGATGGGAATAACATAAGAGACTACAACCTGAGGAATTTAAGAGCACGAATAGGCTTTGTGCAGCAAGAGCCGATTCTCTTCAGTTGCTCAATTAGAGAGAACATATGCTATGGAAATGAAGAGGTATCTGAAGCTGAAATTATACAAGTTGCAATGGATGCAAACATAGATCAGGTAATAAGCACTTTGCCCAGAAAGTGCGACACGCTGGTGGGAGAAAAGGGATGCCAACTCTCTGGAGGACAAAAGCAGAGAATAGCCATAGCAAGGGCTCTACTCAAAAACCAGCAATAATGCTTCTCGATGAAGCAACAAGTGCACTGGATGCGAGTCCGAAGATCAGTAATCCATGCTCTGGAATCACTACAGCTTAAGACAACACAAATCACAGTTCTTTGGGCTTTCAACAGTAATAAACTCAGATACTATAGTTGTCATGGACAAGGGCAAGGCTGTTGAAATGGGCAGCCACGTGAACCTGATGCAAGTAATGGAGTTTACAAGACTCTCCAGGCTCCAGAGTATTGCGAAAGCTTGAACTTTCCACTTCCACCATCACTTATTAGTAATTCTTACAGATGTGTGCTCTAGTTACATACGTAAGAGAATGGATAAGATCTCTAGATAGGCCAAAAAGTGTGTTAAAATCTAAGCTACTACACTGAATCAAAAACAGGACTATTATTAAAGTTAGGCAAATGGTTTCTTAAGAGCATAATTATCACACTCAATGTCATCAAGTAATATACTTTAACACAAACAGGGTAATTAGACACAGATGAAGTATGAATCTGAAGACAATAGATTGGCTTGATATGAATCCGAAGACAGTCTGGCAACCAAAGTTATTGATTTTCATCTTACAACACGTGTGTTGTTAATTTTTAATGCTAATTTGGTAACCTCTCCTACAATGACTCAAACTCTTCTTATAATCAAGTGCCATGTTATAGCAAAATTTAATGCAATTGGCCACTGATCCACAAGAGAACTGATTTGATCATGTGGAACATTGTCTGCTTATTTTACAGCATGACATATTTGAATTAGATCAATCATTCAGATTTCTCTAGCTGCAATTACTCGGAATTTATCAAGCCGCCACATATTATCATTACATTCTTGTTTCTATATAGCATAGTAGCATACATTTGATAGATAGTATAACACTAAAGATTTCACTGGTTCAAAAAAAAAAATACTGAAGATTTCAAATGTCATATTTGTGAATGAACATGAAATAAGAATCTTTCTGTATCTGTACAAAGCTTGCAACACCAGTAACACCAAAACATTTTTCCTTACTTCTTGGAGCAGGAATTTACTAACACAAACATTCTGCCATGAGTTTTCAAAACATGATACAAACTCCTAGAACGAAACTCAAATACATGAACAGCTACAATATAATTTAACAAACTAACTCAATATCATATCTTGAATAACTGAAACATCTAAACGTTCCAAAGGAGCTAGTTCATTTCTCACCAAGTTGATGCTGCTGCAATTATCGTGAAAGACTGAGAAAAATTAAGTTCAAAGGAAGTATGAACAACGAAAGTAAAGATTCCATAACCCCGCTACTATCATAGGGCACTCATTATCTGAATTTTAGGAAAATGACAATTGCAATCTCTAACTTCCAAATTTCTCATGTGGCTCAGGATGATAAAGCAAGAAATAATTGAAAGAAAAAAAAAAAAAGAGCAACTATTAAAATTGCAGTGTAGTTAAAAAAACGTGCATGTTATATGAAGCCAATGTTGATGGGCATAAAAGTAAAATTTCGTCAGTATTTTCAAGATTGGTGACAGAATCAGCCAATCAGGTATTGTGAATAATGGTTTTCTCATTCTAAAAAATTGGTTTCCAGTAACCTTATATACAGCCATTGACTACCTTTCTTCTAAAAGATCTATTCTAAAGACAACCATATATGTTCGTGGTAGCAGCTAGAAAGAAAACTATACCAAAATGTCATCAGGTATTTGATTTTTCGTTTGCAGTCATGCTAGCTGCACTCTTTGATAGTAGTAGATCTTTCATCTGTTTGAAACCCTTCAGTTCTTCGAGGGCATCTGGCGTTTTCTAGGCTTAAAAAGTCAGAAACAGCTAACTTCTCCATGGAGTCCTACCTTAGAGGACTGGGAATTGTGGTAACTAAAATCTTGGCGCAGAGGAGGAGCTGTTCTAAGCATCTGGGCGAGGGCACCACAAGCAACCTCCTGAGACTTCTTAGCTGTTGAGGATGTGGAAACTTCTTTTCTGCCATCAAGGGTAGGGCTACAAGGCAAAATAAGTTGAGTGAAAAATATGAGTCTCATGGGATGGGAGAGCTGAAGCAAATGAAGGAAGATGCATATGCATGACTCAATCCAATTAATTCGGTGACCAAGGTACAATCGGGTCTATGACTCTTATGTTCTCCTCTCTTTTTTGGAAACGAGAGAAGGTTTGCACATAGTGACATTGATCATTTCATATACTATGTGATAAGCTACGATACAATTGAAAGAAATTCAACCCCACATTACATGACAACAACGAAAAAACAGCGAAAGTAATGTGAGAGTGAAGCTTGTCCAACACCGGGCATGAGCTGCCATTTACTTCAAGTCCTACATGGACTTCAGTGACAGTGCAGTTGTCACCTTCACGTGGTGAATTTGGGCTTTTGGCTAGGAAGTTGACACCTCTAGCATGAAGAGGGCATGAAGCACTTGGGGATTTGGTCATCAAAGAGGATTTTTACTCCGGCATTTAGAATATAGGTGATGTACATCTAAAAGGATACAACAGTGAACAGCTACCAATTGGAAGAAATTTATCATTGTCTTTGCAGGGAATATACCTAATTTAGCATCTAATAATACAAAATTGCTATAGAGGTCAGAAAACTTATAAATGGTTTCAATTCAGCTTCAGAAACATGGAAAACTTATTTGCTAACACTAAATTAGTGTCAGTCTACAAAATAGAAGGATACAATCTTTAATTACTTAGCAAATATAACATGGAATATGTCAGTTGAACCATAAAGCTTTTTTCCATTTCAGATTTACAACAAAGACCATGACAATTATAATTAGTAGAACTTGAACCAAGATCACACAAATGTATGGTAGCATAATTATTGAGGATGTAAAGGTTCTCTCTCCACTTCACATATATAAGTGAAGTCTTACTACCAATGTAAAAGAGTACTTGAAATAGAGCAAGATATAGGATACATTTATGCATTTTCAGTATGGTAACTAGAATTACCTGGCATGGATATCAGGAGAATCGACATCATCGACAATAAATGGACATGTGAAATCAGAATCACCAAAGTCATCCTGGAAAGACAATCTGCTGGAGCTCCTTGAGAATCCGACACGTGGAGAACTACTTGAGGACAGTAAGCTTGAAAAACGTCCAGAGTCCTCTTTTGCATCTCTGGATACCTACATGAGTAAACATGAGTCATTACCACATAAGCAGCGAGGTGGCGGCTGCTAGCAGCAAAATTGACAATGACTTACCTTGTGGTCAGCACTTATTGAGCAGGAACTCAATTCTCAGCTCTGAGCAAATCGGATCTCCTCATTGACCTGATTCCAGAAGGAGATTCATGGGATGAAGGATCATATCTTGTGTTCCTAGGAGATAGAGGTGGGAGACTATGCCTATTCGGATCAGATAAATTAGGAGAGAGATATCTGGGACTTCTACCCATTATTGGATGTGGGATGCTCATGGGGCAGTTTCTGAGCGTGAGCGACTCAGACCAGGATTTCCACCAGAAAAGTAAGTTGGTGGAGATGGGGAAGGAGATGGTGAGAAAGGAGGAGAAAGTAAGTCGTCAGAAGTTGTTCTGCGATGAGCTGGTGATCTTTGGTACTGATTCCTGTGGGCATACATGTCATTATCTGAAGAAGAATATTCATGTGGTGAGCGATGTAAAGGAGGAGAACCACTTATTGGTTGGTTATGTTGTAAAGAAGGATCCCTTTGAAGACCACTTGACCAGCTGTGAGGGCGTTGAAATGGTGAAGAAGAGCTTGATTGCCTCCCTCTAATAGGAAAGGATGTTGC
The DNA here is from genome assembly GCA_026545765.1 of Plantago major. NCBI lineage: Eukaryota > Viridiplantae > Streptophyta > Magnoliopsida > Lamiales > Plantaginaceae > Plantago > Plantago major. Next base: position 59,725 of record JAIFAC010000427.1, read on the forward strand.
ACGAGACACAGCCGACTCAGATGAGGTAGAAGGAAATTCCCTCAAGGGATCAGTAAGTGGACTACCCACATAATCAGTAATGATTTCAGGGGGACATGATACAACAGAATCCAGATTGAAACCAGATAGATCTTTACGATAAATCACAGATATGGAAAGGCGGCCTTGTTGAGCATCAACAGGGATAAAGCTATACTTATTCATCGACTCCTCTACGTCTCCTGAAAATGGAGCACCAAACGAGCAAACTTTGTAATTGATATCAAAATCACAGTCGCGATTCAATGACCTCAGTTTACGGAAGGCCTTATATGCTGGAAGAAGCCTCAACATCGAATGAACAGAACGTAACATTATTATTGATTTCTTGTATGTCTTTTTGTAAGAGGCATCACTAACTTGAGGAGTCATTGACCTCTGAGATTCATATTGAACAGTCCATCGCTCCACAACCGTCTCAATAAACGTCTCGGACGAAGTGGTCTGACGTGGAAAATTCTGTGATGAAGAGTTTGGTGGCCCTTGAACAAGAATAATATCAATTATCATAGGTTCCATTAAACTTCTATTCCAGAAACTTAAACTATCCATAGCTGCAGGACGATCACCTAATGCTATATTAAACCATTTGTCACTCTTTTTACTTCTCCACTTGACTAGATGGGCGGCTAGCAGGAACCCTTGAGTCCAGTATAACGTGCAGGCTTTTCAAAAGAAACTGATTGAGTATCTGTTCAAACCTTCCATGTTCACCATGAGGGTAACTATGCAAGTCCATTTCTTTCAACTGCAGATAATTTAAACTGATTTCGCCCCTTTCCTCGGTCAATAATTTAAACAGAATGAACGAGAAATCTCTCAAAACGAGCCTCCTATTACATTCCTCTGCATAAGTAAGTGCATATAAAAGAAACCTGGAAACAGAACCCAGAGAGAATTAAACAAATTCATGAAGAACAAACCATATTTATCCTAATGATCAAAGGTGCAATTGAATTAATCCAAACATGCATTCTACCATAAAGGACATAATTCAACAATACCAATAACATACAACAACAAACAAAATGAAGAATTCAAATAATCTGCAATTGGTAAATTCATACAACAGGATCAGAGATCTTAACTAATAACAACACATCGCTAGTTCTAGTCATAATCTGAATTCTAACATAAAATAGCAGTATTACCAGATTCAGCATTTGAAATGGCGCTTATCAACAAATGATTAATTCAACAAAAAATGACATTAAAATAAAGAAAAACAGCAGCTTACTTGATGCAGAGATTTAGTTGCTTGGATCAAGCTTGGCGAGGATTAGAAGTAGAAATAAAAAGAGTGCGATAGGGATTTCGTTTGCGTAGACTGGTTATAGTAAGAGAGATAGAGAGGGAAAATGCTTGATTGTTTTATTTCGTGTTTCGATTTTCTATATTTAGATAGGTACCGTACAATATTCCATAGAATTATGGATAGATAGAATAGAAATGGAATTGAGAGCCTGGTTTTCTGGTAGAAGGTTGAAGAAGAAGATGATGAACTTTTAGTAACGACGAAAAGTTTGATCTTATTATTATTATTAATGTTGCCAAATTGAATACTACTCAAAAAGCAAAGTAAGCACTGCACGAAACTGAATAAACAAATGATGAATGATTGGTTCAATTGGTTAAACTTCAATTTTAAACCGGTATACGATGCAAGTGGCAAAACCTTTTTTGGTTCTGCTAATCAGGAAAAGATGCTTTGGTCTTGTCTCTTTTTTGCCATATGGAACGCCGAGCCATGTACCACCAACCTGAAGAAGGACCAAGTCAAGATGGTTATGTGAATGGTACCACACGATCTTAACTTCCACTCGGGCCACAATGAAGCCTCAATAATCCAATTTGTGAAGTAAGCCTTAAGCTCTCAAATGTGAGAAGGAATAATCCAATTCCTCATCGGAGAAGGTATTTGGTTTTGGATTATTTGATTTCTTGAGAAATGTTCAATTTTATGTAAACTTCTTACCACCTACAGCATGTTTGGTTGTGTTTTATAATGAATTTGTAGAATGAGTCCAATTCACTGTTTAAATTCTACAAAATGGATTTATAGAATGAGCCTTGACTTGAATTTTATGTGTTTAGTTTGGATTTAGAGTGAGCATCCCACTTGCCCACCTTATTCTTGACTTGTGTTTGGTAATTGAGTTAATACAAAAAAATATGAAATTTTCATTATAATCTTACTATTCATGACAAAAAATATGAAATTCCCATTATAACATTAACTACTGTACACGTGTCAACACCACATTAATTCAGGATATATTTTATTTTAAAAATGTCAAATAAGTTTATGAAATCATAAAAATATATTAAAAAATTATATATTAATTAAATTATTCATTAAATCATAAAATTATTTAATAAAATTCTCATTACAAAACAAAAATTATGAAAGATAAAACAAATAAATCTATAAATAATTTAAAAAAATGTACTTCATATGTCCTGCTAATGCTATTCACTAAATGTATTACTCTTATTTGTCTCTTTAATATGTATCCATACTTAAAATAGCAAAAAAGTAAATTCACCTACCACTCTTTTGCTTATATTATTAGCCATATCTCACACTTTTTACATTATATTCTCTATCATTTTTCTCTTCTACTTTAATAATCATTAAATAAATTTCTCATTATTTATTATTTATTTTTTCAATATATATTCAATAATTTAGTCTTGATTAATTATGATAAAATTCATGAGTAAAGGCCGAGAAGAAATCTTCAGAGGAGCCATAATCGAATACAATTAAATGAAGAGTTACATTATATTCAGCTTTTTTAGTTTTACTCATTTTCCATAATATAGAAACTTAGAGAGGTGGAAAATTTTGATTGGCTGGTTACACCACATATGCGTGGGATTTCGTCGTTTATTATTTTGGATATAGGTATTTATTAACACGACGCCTATAAGAGGAATACATGTAATGAATAGCAGGACGGAGGGTGTATTGTTTTTAAACTTATAGATTTAATTTTTCTATTTTTTTTCTAAATAAAAATAATTTTTAAGCTTTTAATAATTTTCTTATGATATTATAAATTAAGTGAACGTTTTTTAGAAAAAAAAAATATCATGAATTAATGTGGTGTTGACACGTATTTAGTAGTTAACGGAAAAATTAACACCATCAAACCTTTTTTTTGTGTGTAAAGTGAATTTTTTAAAAAAGTTTTAGTATAATTAAAAAAAAAAGTTAGTGGTGTAACTTTAAAGTGGACAAAAAGGCTTTAGTACAAAATAAAAGATTATTTATTTGAAAAGGTTATTCTCCCGGAAAAGTTTCAAAGTCCGTTCAACCTTTTCGAAAGTCGACAAAACGATAGAACGAAACTGATAAAAAGGTAGATCAGGTCATGAGCATTCTAATATGTGGATTTAAGATTGGTAAGGTTATTGTGGGGAAAACCAGTATAATTTTTGACGAATGCTACGTGGATACAAACTCATTCTAGCTCCAAGCCAAAGCACCCCAATATTTTGGTTCTACAAACTCAGATCTAAAATTCCATGTAGACTGCATCAACCAATCATTTTGCTGCCCCATGCTTTTGGGCCGGTCAGCAGGGCCACAATAATTGTTCCTCAAAACAAACCGAACCAAAGCTCGAGGCCAATCACGGTAGAATGGTCGACTACCTGACCAAACCTGTTGCTAAAGTTTACCTCTTCGTTTAGTTTGCCCCTGGTCTTTGATATATTGCAATTTGTCCCCAAACTTTAACATGTGTTGATATATGACACTTATAACTACTTTCTCTATGATGTCTATCACACGCTACGACTAACATATACTCTGAAAATTGTACTTTCAGTGGAACATTTAGAAGTTAAGGGGGCATATCGCAACCTAGTAAAGATCAGAGAGCAAATCACACAAACAATCAAACTTTAAGGGGCAGATCATTCTTTGCCTCCAATTAATTACTAAACATGTCATCCAACACAAACAAAACCAAAATAAAAAAGTTCCCCTCTTTTTTCTTCTCTATAAGTTTGGTGCGACCGGCCGTCTATCGTGAGATGGACCCACCTTTTGTCACGCCCCAAAAACAAAACTCTTTGGCGCGACTGACCGTCTATCGTGAGATGGTGATGAAGATAGGCCAAAACTGTTGATGGTGATCAAGGTATGAGATATAGCTAGGGAAGAAGCAAGAATGTAGAGATGCAGGTGATCAAAGTCGAAAACGAGGTTTTGTTTTTAGATAGTAGTAGTGTGGGCATGGGCCAAATAATCTGAACATCGGTTTGGAAAAATATTAATATGCCCAATCCACTATAACATTAGAATAAACTTTGTTGGTCCAGATAACGACAAAGACAAAGACTAGAGGGGGGGGGGGGTGACTAGTCTTTTCAAACTTTTGACGATAAAACAGTTTCTCAGATATCTGGGATGGTATCTGATACTTATATTCAGAGAGCGGGAGACTTTTGTGATAAGTCCACTTGCTCAGCAAGCTATAATATGTGTAAGTACTCGACAAGCAATAAAAGACAATAAGTAAAGTGTAGTAAGTAAATAACACAAAGCTTTATAGTGGTATCTGAAGGTGGCGTAATCCTTCAACTAATCCACTCGCCTTTATCAGGACTTGAATCCACTAAGATAAGATGATGAGTTCTCCTTACAAAATCATATCCCTTGATCCCTTTTACACTAGGTTCCCAACCAAGTGTTCCCCCTGAGTTGTTCCCTGGTTTTCCCAACCAAGTACTTCCTCTACTCAGTAACCTTTGAGCTATTCCTTAGTTTCCCAAACTAAGTACTTCCTATGTTCAGCACATGCGGTGTTGGTTATAGTAGTTTGTCGGTGGCGATCTCTTAATAACTTTCACAGTTAAGTAGGAGTGCTCTGTAGAATCAAGCTCACTTAATACACTTTTCAATGTATGGTAAGTTGTTCTTTACTGACCCAAGTCTTGATGTTGTTCAAGATAATGAATCATAGATATGAGTCATGACTAAATCTTGGATTGACTCCTTCACAATATGCAATTCTTGTTAAGGATCGGGACACTTAGAACTTCGTGCTACTTAGACTTCAAGAGGCATTGTAGCGATGAAGCTAGAGTAAGTAGGTATGAAGGCTTGTATGCTTGAAAGTATATCATGATTGATGTTAGGTCTCGGTGTAAGTGTGTCCTTGAAGCATTCTAAGTGGTGATATTTATAGTTGAAAATCATGCCATTTGAATAGTATCAGATTGGCACAAATTAAATTCAAACTATTGATATACTGAAGTTGAAATGCGGTAGTGAGCTTTGTCTCTTCTGATTTCCTCTTTGCTCATACATCTCTACGCATAATTAATGCACTGTACTAACTTTTGTCATGTAGTGTCAACGGAACAATGCAAGCTTTCTGAGGCTTTGCAAGTCCTTTCTCAGTGACCTATAGTGCATCAGAAACCACTTGTCTTCGAACGACACTTAATTCACTTCAAGAAAAGCGCGAATAATAGCAATTTTAGTAGCGGATATTATCCGTTACTAAATAATAACGAATCGGCATTGATTATGACAGTTGAGCGATGTGTTCAATCCGTCCCCAAATCCGTTACTATTTAGTAACGGATAGTTTATCCATTACTAAATAGTAACGGATGAACAATCCATTACTAAATTTGTTGACTAATTAATTTTAAAAAATAAAAAATAAAAATTTGTTAACGACGAATAAGGAAATCTGTTACACTTACAGGTTATTAATTAAAATAAAAGAAAATAATAAGCTACTTAGTAACGGATAGGTTATCCGTGACTAAATAGTAACGGATAACTATCCGTTACTAAATTAATTAAAAAAACGGGAAGTAGGCAGCTTCTTCCCCATTTCTATTCTGCTTCTTCTTCCATCTTCTCTTCGTCATTTTCGCCCCAATTCCAACTCCGACCAAAACTCCACAATTCCGGCCAATCTTGTACTCTTTTCGAAGCTCGTTGGACAAGGAACTCGGGTGGCCATTCAATTTTATCCGTCTTCGGCTATTTTTTCCGTAATTGAAGGTATTAGTCTAAAAGCCTTACTTTGTCAAATTTGGGAATTTTGCTAATTTCGACTAATTTGAGCAATTGTATGTTTATGGGAGGTCTCCACTAGCTAGTTTAGCTTATACTCCCTCCATTTCAGAAAAAGTGTTACATTTTACTATTCTGCGGTCAACTGTCTCCGCGTTTGACCACAATTTACTCTCAAAGGATATTAATAAATAAATTATTAAAATTATATAATGAAAATTTAGTAATTAAATTTTTATTATATGATTTTATTAAATTATTTACTATTATCGTTTATGAATAATTTGTGGTCAAACTAGAAAACGATTAATAGAATCAAAATGTAACACTTTCTCTGAAATTGAGGGAGTATTAAGTAGTGGGTTAAGCTTGAGGTTGTGCAATTGATAGATTTATTGTGAAATTCAATTGTTAGTATCATGTTAGGATGTTTGTAAGTATGTAGGGTATTTAATTTGATATTTTCGTACATGTATATTAGGATTAGGCAGATTTGGTTGAGTGTTTGGAGACCATTTAGTGATTTTGGTGATTATAGTATAATTGGCTCGTATTAACTTATCAAGAATTACTACTATTTTAATCTACAATATGAAAGCTGTTATTTTTTTCCTTTGGGAATGATGTTTAGAAAAGTAATGGGTGTTTAAAGTGTAATTATACCTAAGTTTATAAGAAACTAACTATTTGATCACTAACTATCTTCAAGGATGACTTCTCCACCTTCGTCGCATACAGTCTCCAAGGTAAACATGTTCACAGGTTTTTCTACTTTCGATGAAACCTTTGGAGGTAGAAATGAAGGCCGAAATGGATGATGAAGATGCAAACATGGATAAAACCGATGCTGGGGAAGTAATGGATGATGAAGATGATGAGGATTTTGACATGACCATCGAGAGGATGATGAACTTTCGATTATTTGCAAGTGTGTCTATCATGCCTGAATATAAGTGAAATCATTATAGGTTAGTGTATATATTCGTATCTTCCGTTGATAATATGATCATTCTTGTTTATTTTATTGTGACTATTTTGTGAGTGATATGTTAGTCACCATTGTGTTAGCAAATTTTAGGACAATATGAGTGGTATGTTAGTCATCATTTGTGTTAACAAATTTTAGGACAATATCAGTGGTATGTTAACCACTATATGAGTGGTATGTTAGGACAATCATCTTATTAGTAACGCATAAAAGTCAGCGGATCTATCCGTTACTAAGGACTTAATAACGAATCGGTAGGCATTTAATGTGGTTATCCGTTACTAAAAACTATTTTTGTAGTGATTTCTTCAAGGTTTACGGACCATGTGGTTTCAGGAGACACTTTTCCTTAGCCTTGATAATCTTGTGCGATCTTACGAACTTCAATCAAACTTCCATACATTGGATGCTTGCTTCTTGGTCTTCTTTAAAAATATAAAAATTACACTCAAAGATCTAACATCCTATACAAAATTAGCTAGACTAACATACTCAGTAAGCTTCCTCTTTTACAATGTTCAAGTGAACTAAGAGTACTAGTTACCTTTCTGAGCTAAGATAAGTCATTAGGGTTACTGATCAAAATCTAAATAGATATTCTAACAAACTTATAAAATCAAAATAAATAAAAAGTGCGGGTTATTACAAAATGACTAATTTCCTTAGATGCTTTACGAAAGTGCAATTTATATTGCACTTGTTTTGATAATCGGCCATTCTTTGTTTATTAACGGTTCGACAATTGTAGTTGTTTTTCTATGGTTATTTTATAGGATATATCAAGTTGGGCCTCAACATGCTTAATGGATCACGATTGAGTTCTTTATGGCGATCATGTAGCAAAACGTCAGTGGCGATTCTTTATGCGAACCTTTATGGCGATTCTTGTAGCAAAGCGAACCTTTGTAGCAAAAGGAAAAGAAGCATAATGCAAGAAGGAAGCTGCCATAATGATTCAAGGAAGAATTTGATGCTATAAGGAAAGTGAGATTTGAAGAGATTGATATCTAGAAGACTCCTTATACCATTAATACATCAAAGCGGTTTCCTTATGAAAGAAACCCAGCGAGTTTCGACTTGGGCAAACCTTCTCCATGAGATCGATCTGGCATCTATATATGAGAAGATCAAGCGATGCAAAGCTGATTTGCCTTTGAAGAAGCGAAGATTATATGTTTTAGGCTTCTTGCTTTACTAGACCTTTACCTCGGTGTTTACTTGTTAGTGTTCTCTAAAGATTGAGAATTACTCTAGTATCATTGAACTAGAATAGGTTTTTATTATTTGTTCTAGGTCTAGTTTTCTGTAAGTTTAATCAATCGTTTGTGATTGAATTAAACTTCTTTTATAATTCTACTTTTCAATTTTAGTAGAAGTTTTGCTTGACCGTCGGTATCTTTTATACGGCTTGAGAAATCTCGTGTTGATTTTATTCATTGCACTTTACGAGTTACATCAATCACGAGTTTACTATTATCGTAGCTTGGTTGAACAACATTCCTTTGTTGATAAGCGGTGTTGACTCGACATCAATAGTCGACATCGTTTGAAGCGTCGAGAAATACCAATCCGGTCTCTGGTTCTAACAAGTGGCATCGAGCCGACCTAATTAATTGGTGGTATGCGGATTTGGTACTACTACGATGGGCGCTATCAATTCAAGTGTCAACAGACTACATGCTAGATGGGTTGAACTACCACTCTTTGGAAGATAAGGGTGAACTACATCAAATCAATTGAAGGCGTGCATGGAAATACATTCTTGAAGGCTATCGTGGCCTACCATAGGACCGATCTTTGATGGAATGTCGTTCCAAAGCACGAAGCTCAATGGCGGTGATGATTTTCTTGCTAGCTCTTACAATGAAAAAGCCTTGAATGCAATTTTCTATCATGTTGATCCTCGTATGTTTAAACTCGTACAAAATTGCACTACTGCTAAACAAGCTTGGGATTTACTCCAAAATCATTGTGAAGGTGATAATAGTATCAAACAAACTAAACTGCAACTTCTTTGGTCTAAATTTGAAAATTTAAGAATGGCGGAAGAAGAAACTATTGACTCTTATTTTGACAAACTTCTCACAATTTCTAATGATATTCAACTTCTTGGAGATGCCATGTCAAATAAACAATTGATTTCAAAAGCAGTTTGATCTCTTTCTTCAAAGTTTGATATAAAAAGAACGATTTTGGAGGATACTCAAAATCTGGCAGCTATGGATTTTCATACCTTGATGAACAATTTAAAGAATTTGAAATCCAACAGAATGAACGAAAAGGTACGAAAAACCATAGTATGTCATTGCACTTAAAATCGAAAATCCCTGAATCTGAAAGCGATGGTAGCGATTACGATGAGATAAGCGAAGGCCAATAATGCTTTAGTTAGGAAGTTTAACAAGCTTAGGTTTAGGAAAAATTCTAACAAAGGCTCTTCAAGTAACTCTAAAGGCACTAACAAGTTCAAGAAAAGTGTAGACTCTTTTGGTTCTAGTCCTTTTTTGAGTCCTGCTCAGCTTAGCAAAGTTAGATGTTTTGAATGTCAAGGGTGGGGACATTATCAGAATGAATGTGCTAACACTCTTCGAAAGGAGAAAAAGACCTTGCTTGCTTGTCTCAGTGATGTGTCAGGTGATGAACAGGAAAAGGATGATCCAGAAGAGAACGTTGCAGCTCTGTCCTCTGTTTTGGACGATGTTGGAAATCGATGTTTAGTCAACAATCACTACAAAAAAAACGAGTTTTAGCGACGGAATTATCCGTCGCTAAAACTGGGCCGATCCGTCGCTAAATCCTTAGCGACAGATTTAACGACGGATAACCCTCCGTCTCCAAAACAGCCGTCACAATTTTTATTTGCGACGGATAGATATTCCGTCGCTAAATAACGACGAACTGGCGACGGATTAATCCGTTGACCAGTCCGTCCGCATTGGCGGATTTACGTATCCGTCGCTAATTAGAGCGGTATTTAGCGACAGTTTGTTCGTCGCTAAATCTGACACTAAAGCGGCTTAGTTGGTTGACTATTAGCGACGGAAAAAATCCTTCGCTAAATTTCAGCAGGCTAATTAAGCTTAGTTAAGTGAATTTAGCGACGGAAAAATTAATTAAGCTAAATTCAACTTTTAAATTTTTTTTAATATTTACATTTCACTGTTTTCACATAATATAGTAATAGATAATATAAACGAAACAATTAAATTGCATTAAAATATCCGAAATAATATAAATTATATACAAATAAACCGAAACAAAATTAGAAGGTGAAATAGTGTCAAATTATCCATAACAAATCGATGTAACTAAGAATAATCGAGAGGAGGCGGTGGGTGAGGCGGGAAGAACTCTTGAACATCTGGGTCAGCGTCCATCCATTTGAGCCATCTGAGCACATTCCTCAAGCACTTGCTCGTAATTTGCCTTGGTTGCACTATTTCTGTTGGAAGGAGTCATCATCTCGTTAACTTTCTTCTTTGCGTGTAGAGGTTAGATCGCGATCTGATCCACAGGACCTTTGAAAAGCTACGAGAACTCATGGAAGGGCCCAAACTTCCCTCCATACATTCGACCCTTCTTTGTCCATTGGGTTGACCTCGAAGAAGATCTGGTCTTGCTCTTCAATTGTGACTCATGGCGTCGATCATCCTCTCGACCTCACTCTGCAATTGTTGGTTGCATCTGAAATGAGATGCAATTTTAGGAATCACTTTAAAATACTCAAATACACATATTAACCTTAAGAAAAGCGTGCTGTCGCTCGGCCCTCACGTCGATCCATATGCCATTCTTGACAGCCTTCTTGAAGTGAGTACGAGCACTCTTGGTCCTCTGTTGGCCTAAAAAACATATGTGCAAACAAGTAGTTAGTTGATTGAAATGAAACTAAAAGCGTATGTATCATATTCAAGTCATAAACAACATATTTACTAACCTCCATCCGTGATGCGTAACGTAACATTTCGCGACCCATAGTGATGTCTGGCGATGCCGTACCATCATGCGGCTCGAACAAGCGGTTTTATACATTCTTATGCGCTTGATCACGGGCGAAGGATCATTCGATCGTCAACCACAGTGCCCACTCGTCATCCCCCACCCAAGTTGGCTGCCTGCGTGTCTCCTTCATTTTGTAGACCATTTTCCTGTAGATGTCGGACCCTAAAGTCTCGAAAACGGTGTACAACTGGGACACCAGCACATTGGGAATGAAATAGTCCTTCTACAACAATTCCATTCAAAGTAAAAATTACACAAGTATAAAGAAAGATAACAATTTAAATATAACACTCAAATGAAACTGAAATGTAGTAGTCCTACAACAATTCAATTCAGTGGCTAACATACCACTCAAACAACACAACAAGTTCATAAATGGTGACTAACACATCAAAACAAGCTCAGTGGCTAACATACCACTCAAATTGTCCTAAAATTGACTAACACAATGGTGACTAACATATCACCCAAGTTCAGTGGCTAACATACCACTCAAACAACACAACAAGTTCATAAATGGTGACTAACACATCAAAACAAGCTCAGTGGCTAACATACCACTCAAATTGTCCTAAAATTGACTAATACAATGGTGACTAACATATCACCCAAGTTCAATGGGTAACATACCACTCAAACAACACAACAAGTTCATAAATGGTGACTAATATATCAAAACAAGCTTAGTGGCTAACATACCACTCACAGATATAGTGGCTAACATACCACACATTAACACAATGATTAAAGAACAAATAAAGCATTCATTGTAACATTTAAGCTTCTTGATTAAAGTAAAAGTGCTTCATCCGGTCCGGGACGTTTGACCACTTCTCGCCTCCCTGACCCGGCATCTCCCGCCTCCCCCTGAAGATTTTGCCTAGTTTGTCCGAGGCATCCGGAGGCCAAAACCTGTTATCAATGAGACAAAACAAGAAACAAATATTCATTAGTAAAATCATGTAACATATATTTATCTTAAGTGTATGTTCTACAACTCCATAATACTTACTTGTTCACGCCATTGGGAACAACAGTTTCCAGAAATGTAGCACCGTCATGACGTCAGTCACGGACACTGTCGAAGGGTAGTCACCGGGGGCGAAGCCGTGTAGGCGGTGGAGTCTCGGTACACAGGCCAGCTCTGCTCCCCGATGTCGTATCCAGCGAGAGGACTACCATGACTAGCTGAGGTACTACTAGAACCCATTGGACTAGCACCCCTAAACACAGGAGGAAGGTATGTGGACTTCCTTTGGTAGCAGCAACCAAATAAGAAATTGCAAGAAAAATGAGTTAGTAAAGAATACATGAATATACATTTGTGAGATATTAACGCACAAATATACATGAATATACATTTGTGAGATATTAACGCACAAATATACATGAATATACATTTGTGAGATATTAAAGTAATAATAATCAACAACTAATCATATATACACATAACAACTAAGCATGATACACATACCCTCGTCCTCATCGGCTATTGTTAAGTCTATAAATTGGTCTTCACCGTCTATGAACTCATCATCGACATGCACGGGCTTTCTCATTGTTTGATCGATGACCTCTTCTTGATCTGAGTTGGTAATTGAATCGTCCTTATCAATGTACTCTACTACTGGGCGGGCTGTATATGCATCGCCTGACGATCGCCTTATCGCGTTTGAGGCTTGGATATTCAATAAACACCACACAATGCGTGCTTGATACGCCAGATAAGCGGTTCATACTTAATGCGATACCTCTTCTATGGTTAATTTCTACCATCGATAGAGCTCGTGTTTCTGCGTACCACTTGGAGTAGGATCATACCGTCGACATCAAGCGAAGGTTCTTTTCAAAGGAAACCGGATATTCAAATCGCACAATTAGTCTCGGGTTCCGTATAAATCATACAAATCGGTTGCATCTTGGTCTTGCCCCACACACAATTGCTTGTGGCCATGGCGATGTTAGACTCAATTGTTTTAAACCTAAGGCCATTTACTATATGCGATGAGAATGTGGAGACCTTTCTGTTTGGTCCCTGCTAGAGATTCTAAGTAAGGACATATGATTTTGTTGGCGAGTTTAAATCGTACTCCTTGAACCAATCTGTCTTTTCCAACTTCTCTTGAAGCGATTGTTTAATTCGTCATACGCCATTGTTGGATTCTTCTCTCTGAAAAGGCGTGGACACGATTACATGATTAGATATATAGTTAGAAGTTAAAATCTATGTGTTAGCGTAAGAAAGCTCTTGGCCAGCATAAATCTCCATAAATTTGTCAACTTGACCTGATTCGAGAGGACATAATATGTAGGCGCCTTGACTCCTTATCCGTCGACCATTACATCTTTTCTTCTCAATAGGTCTCCTGGAGACCACAAAAATTGAAATGGAAGCGTCATCATCCTCTTAAACTTCAAATGTGTATGCGTTTACGGGCCTAGATGCCTTCGTCGGGACATGGTCCCCAAGTAATAGGGCGAAGATTGCGACTTCCTCTCACTGCGTAGGCATTGGCCATCGATCCCTCGGGCTTGCCTTTGTTCTTGACATACCTCTTCAATTTCCCAAGTACATAATGCATATATGTTGATGTAACACAATGTAACTTGGGAAAATTCAGACTTTATATGTAAATGATGGCCTTGATTACACACCTCTCGAATGGATACATCCATCGATACTGAACGGGTCCAGCAAGCCTCGCTTCATGTGGGAGGTGAACCGGCAAGTGCTCCATAGAATCAAAGAAGCTCGGAGGAAAGATAAGCTCGAGCTTACATAGAATCAATGGTATGTTGCTTTCAAGATTTGCTAACACTACATCGTCGAGCACCATGAGCATAAATTCTTGAAAAATAAGCTCGGTAGCGGTGATCATAATCCATCTGAGTTTAGGTAGCATTCTCGAAATGCAGCAGGAGAAACCTCTCCATAAACACATGACAATCGTGGCTCTTCATCCCGTACATCTTTGTCCTCTTCACATCCACACCGTGACTTTGAGGCGTAATTGTAGAACTTCAATCCCTCACCCGATCAAATAGTTTGTTCCTAGATTCGATTGTCAATTGTAGCATGCCTTGGGCCCTTGCCCTTATCATTACCTTTGTCAACTCGGGCCTTTTACACAATGTATCGACTCGACTCTAGATTTAGGGGTGTCCTTTGTTTTCCGAGAATGTTGCAAATCGTGTTGAATAAGTTCTCGAACCGTTTTCTCAATGTGCATGAAATCCAAGTTGTGACGTATAAGAAATTTGCTCGATAAGGCAAGTCCCGAAGATGCTTCTCTTCTTCCATCCACAATTTTGCTAATTTTCTCGTTATGCTTATCCGACAACTTGATCACTTTCATAAGACCCGAACTATCTATCTCATGAGTATTTACGCGATAAGTTGTCTCGGCGCTAGAAAACCGTAGTGAAATGGAAAGTGTCCTCAGTGTCGTTCTCAAAGGACTAGGCTTGTTTGTATTTTGAATAAACAAGTTTCCAACAAAGAGTTGTGTCTTCGACTTCAACTCACGACAAACCTGACGAGAGTAAAAGCGTTATTTTCAATCAATCAAATGGAGTATGGGTGTGGTTACAATTGAAGATAGCTAGTTGGGGGTAATTGTGGATACAACATTTTAAAGAGAAGCCATTTCAATGAATATGGTGGGGTCGTCAATTCTACCAATTCAGCGTCTACGGATATATTGGGTTCAACAATCAAAGTTAACCTCGAGGTGTGAATTCCTCTAGTAGATTTTGGTGTTATACATGACACCTATCACCTTCACAGATAATTACAAGCGGTAAAATCTAATTTAGACGCGCGGAATCTTGAAACAGAAGTACTTTGACCACATTTACATGTGCATGCCAGCAAAATACATTTTCTCATATTTAAGGAGTAAAATTGCTTTTATATTACAAAAGTGTTTGCATGAATGATATGCATAAGACGAGCCGAGAGAGGAGGATTGGAAACCAGCCGGCCGACCTTTGATGCATGACTTAACATCTTTTCCGCTAAGGCCTGCCTTTGCCGCAATATCTATAAAATATCATCGCATTTTGAATGAGTTGCGGATCTCAATAAGTATAATTAATGTGAGTCATTTAATAACAAGTAAAATAACCGGCAACAAGCCATTTAACGACAGGTAAGCACATCACTTTCAGTCACATATATTCACAATCAACATATGACTTCCATTTATTTCACAGTTTCAAAATCACATCAGTTCATTTCTCATTCCAACAGATCAGGTATAAACACTTGACATCATTCGCATTTATATAATAATGCACACGTGCTTAGTCATTTTCTTTGTCTGCTATGGCTCTGTTACGACCAGGAGTAATTCGTGATCACGATAACAGAGGAGTTGATGAACCAATGATCTAGCGATCTTTGAAATTCATATTTCATCTGAGTCCGCCGGTCTTTGGATATCCAAATAAGCTGGAAAACACATGACTCAAGGTCGTCATCAGCCATAACAGAATCATCTTATCTCTTATGAATGTAATTCACATAATCATATATACAGCTAACACTTTATCAGAGAATAATTATATTTTCAGAATGACCTTTACGTATCCCATCCGTACATAGAACAATCGATCATGTGTCATCAAATCAATGTTAGCTTTACATCATTTCGAACATAAGATTTCACATATATATGCATACTTTGTATATTTTCACATTTAATATCAACAACTTCAACCATTCAGTTCACATATACATAACACGTACGCTAGCACCATATCAATAATTTTAAGTCACACAAAGTTGTCAAACAACCGAAATTATTTACAAAGATACTAAATAACGAGTTACTAAATACACTTACCAGTTCCCGACCAACATGTTACTAGTTTATCCGTACACTCCCTAACACAAGAACACTTACGAACTCCAGGAACATCACTCCGATTGATATTACCTATTATGATTTTTCACATCAAGTTACTTTATACCTCTTACAAGCTCGCTGTTCAATCTAGTGTGCAAGAATTGGACGTGTTGTCTGTGTAAGTAAAGTGGTGTCTCAGTGTGTGGGTGTAATACATATGTGATGGTGGTATTAGGATACTTTAATGGAAATGGTGACAAACCCTCCCTAAAATCATCTACGTTTGTTAGGTAATTAGAGGATAAGGATTGAGGTTTTAAGGCGGTGGAGAGATTCATTATTACTTAATTAAGAAAGACATGCCACGTTGATTCAGAATTGATGAGTAAGAATTTTACGTGTCTCGGTGGTTTTTTCTATCCTAAAGCATGATCAGCTACCTCGGTCTTTAATGTATTTATCTGATCTGATATTTAATGTATATTGTACAACCATGGTATAAGTTTTAAAATGCAAGAGGTAGTCCGATCTGTTATGGAAGAGGAAACCACATTATACTACTATTAATATTTTAATATATAAATTATTTACCCGAGCCTGCTTATTTCGGTTTTCACAAAGACGACCTGAAAAACAAAGAGGCCCACTAAACAAATACTATAAATTCATACGGTTCATATTACGGTGTCTGTTCTTTCATAGGCCGCCGTTTGAATACAAAACAGTTAAAATCAAAACTTGTAACAAGCCGGGCCCAAAACTATATAAAATAACAATAACAATTAAAATTCAAAAACTCACGTAATATCAATTAACTTTTTCACAAATAAGGCCACGTATATAACACATATCAAAATATTAAAATTTGCTTAAAAACATATTTAAACATGCTTATGAGGTGAAAAAGGTCAAGGGCGTGACACCTTCAACCACTTTACTCCCACATAACATCGTAGTACTAACTTTCAAAGACTAAACCTCTGATGACATTATCAACATTCATCAACCCTAGACTAGAATGCTTGAATTTTCACCACTGACCCATATAAATGTTTTGCTACTCATACTCTTAGTGTCACAAGCAACAAATACGTATTAGCTTACATGATCCATGTAATAAATGATTAAACTAAAAGCAATGGAAGAGGATGATCTGATTACCCAAATTAGCGATAATTGTAGAAATCTTCAAATTACTTCCATGAAAAGATAATCCGAGCTCAAATCGATGTTTCAATGAATGATTGAATCAATTACAATATTTCCCAAGTTGGGAAATATAAAAATGATCAAACCCTAACAAAGCTCTAGAGAAAAAAGTCTGATGTTGTGATAATGAAGGAATGAAAATCAAAACGCATATACAAAAAGTTTATTTGAATTTTGCTCTATAACAATCGTAAAAGAACGCTTGGACAGCCCAGGCGAGCTTTGGCGCCTTCAAGTGATCGCTTGGGACACGAGGGTGATCGCCCACCCTTCCTGGAGCGATTGTCTGTCCTCCTGTATGCGATGAACTGGCGAGACAACTTTTGATGGCAGCGTCCAGGATCCTACACGGTCGCTTGCCATCCTTGAGCTCCACAAAACAAGTTCTTATCCTCCTTGTACTCGTTGGACCTCCCTTGGTTGTTTTGTCGAGTCCTTGGAGCTTGCTTACTCTGGTAAAATGCATAGAAATGCACCGTTTCGGTCCCGTTTCTTCACGGAAGCATATAAAACCTAGATACAAGGTGTGGAAACACGAAAACACAAGAAACTATACAAAAATATAAACATAACACAACTAAATGTTAGTAAAAATATGGTAAAAAGAACTAGATGAGGTGTCCTAAAAATGCCTCATCAAACTCCCCAAACCGAACGTTTGCTCGTCCTCAATCAAACAAACAACCTACAAAAGAAACTAGACTCTAAACCACAAAGGCACAAAAAAACGAAAGAGAGTCCAACTTACAAGCTACCGCATCTACAATTGTAGGAAGCAAACTCAAGAGATGCAAAGATTTTGGACTTCTTACCAACGTTGGTGGAAGATTAAGCAATAACTAGTTTGTTTTCAAAGTAAAAAAGGACTTAAGTCTCTAATTCGGTAGTCTCTCATAAGTAATTGAATAGAAACTCTCACTCTTCTAGACAAGTCCAGTATAGGGTATAAGCTCGAAAGTAAACTAGGAAGATGGCTTTTATACAAGTTGCCAAGAATTTGTTATGCTTATGTATTGTTTTCAATGAGTGAAAAAGACTTGACTGTGACTAATAGTAGAGAAATGGACAACTGACTACTGCTCTTTTTATTTTATTTTATTTTGTATACTTTTTTTTTTTTTTGGAGTTATTAGGGGTCCCTGTGAAGGCGTGACAAAATCACCGGTGTGTGAACCGCGTATGTTCATACATACATATCATTTTTATTCAAAATTGATCTTATCAGTTTTATTTTATTAGTTATTTTAATTTTATTGGTTTGATTTTATCAATTTGTATTTTCTGACATCATGTAAATGTTCTTAAGATATAGTAACATATTGGAACAAGAATTCGACTTTAAAAATAGAAACACAACAATAAGGAAAAAATAAATTCAAACTTTGACTACTAATGAATTTTGTGATACAAACAAGAGTTTGAAATATTAATGACCAAAGACTAGTCAAAACATTTCAACATTCCTATTTTCACGACAATTATCCATATATCTAGTTTATGAGCACCAAAAACTTACATTGGACTACATGTTTCATGAAAACAATAATGATAAGCATATAGGTACCTTCACAAAATCAGTCAATATGAAGATAATAATGATTGTTAAAATCTTAGTCATTTCTCATATATATCTTTCAGCTAGTTTGGTTGACGCAGTTATTGGTGTGAATTGGGAAGGAATGCAATAGCGAATTTGGCACCATCTGTGGTCATCGATTTGTTTTTGCAGAATGGAATCCAAGAAGTAAAGGTGTTCAGTAGTGATTTAAAAGCTATAAGAGCATTTAAAGGTACTAATATCAGTGTCACAGTCACAATTGCTAACCCAAATGCCGTAGTTAACAAGGTGGTCGCAAGAGAATGGCTCAGAAATACCATTGAGCCTTTTCCTGATGTTAACTTTCAGTAAGTCATTCATCAGTACTTTGGAGTTACCGAATCATTCTCGTGTCTCAATTGAAGTTGATATGATGTTAATTTGCGTTCTTATAAACCATGAATTGATTTCAGAAATTTAGATCTGGTTACATGGACGAAATTGAATTTTTCGAAGCATCAAAGGATCTTGTTTTGAAAGTTTTAATGGGCATAGTTGTGAAAATTATTTAATATATTGTGTAAAACATTAAACATTTTATTTGAAACATCAACTATTTCTTAAAAATACCTAATTGATATGGACGTAAAAGAAATCGCCAAATAATTAGGCTTTCTACATAAGAAGCTTGAGAAAGCGCTTAGCCCGATCGGAGATGTTGAGTCCGCCACCCGGAAGAAAAGTCCGACACCAATCTGAGTTCTAGAACATCCTAAAAACTACCCAAAAGACCGGCATTAAGGTCTTAGGACTTTGGTCACTACAAAGGTCCGCTGCGAAAGTCCGCCATTACTAACGTGAGATAAGCAGCCACCTACCTCCGAGACCACGTGGCGTGCTATCATGCCAAACAAGATCCAGAATTGACATTTTGTCCCCCAAGCTTCCTCTATAAATAGCCGCATTTACTACTCATTAAGATGCACTTCCACTCAAAAATCTACTCTCTAACTTTGGTCCGAGATAACTCGATTAACCCGTCACCCAAGTTGAGTCTTAGTTAGGATGCCTAAAGCGGCCAAAAGTCTAACCCTTCCTTTTGTTTCGGAGAAGTCAGGAATCAAACTTTCTAGCCCTTACAGAGCGGACCATCATTGAAGCGAACTAAGAAGTGCCTTGTCGGGTTCATAGCACTCGGACCAAGTGAGCGGACTCTAGATCTAGCTCAAGGACCTAGGTTGCTCTTGCGGACCCCAACTCTTGCCGGACCCCAACCTTGCCGGACCTGAGAACTAAAACGATCCCAACCACACGAATTGATTATAAATGTTTAATGTTTCACAATCACTAGCTAAAACATTAAACAATCTATCCTAAAACATTAAACATTTCTACTCAACATTAGACATTATTGAAAATAGTTTATTCATATACGTTTAATGTTTCATGTTATATTCAAGACTTTAAAAGGAAATTATGAACCTAAAACCCTTAAACATGAAAACACCATCTGGATAAACCTTAGTTAGATCCGAAATAGAAAATTAATCACACATATCAACCTAGCTAGACAGTCGAACCAACAAACAATTTTTCTTTTTAAAAGGGTTTTTTAGTTCAAAAGATATTGGACTTTTGTATTATTTTTTTCGACAAAGGAGTCTAGCCTTATTTGGTATAGTCTAAAAATTAAGTTAAGGAATATTTTAGTTGATTAATAGTAACTTAGTTCAAGGTCAGTTATACAAAATGATGTTCGGAGACAACTAAAATTTAATTTTATAGGGTTATTATATTCAGTGTATATATAAGAAAGAAGTGATATGTTTGCTTTTTGAACGTTATTTGATTGGTTTTAATGGTGTTTAATTGGTTTAAGGTTGCTAATTTAATTGGAAAAGAAAAAATGAAGAAATTAAAGAGTAGAAATAATTATTAAGTAAAGAAAAGCTTGAGTTAGACAAATTACTTTACAAACTTAGTGCCAAGAGCATTAATAACATTTAGCTCAATTTTTGTTTCTTTACGTATTCATAAACAATTACTTGAGAAGTCTGCCCCCTTTCCAAAAAACTTGTTATATTTTGCCATTTTAGTGTTCTTGTGCAATTGTTAGATTTTAATACATTCATATTCAAAAACATATATATTTATTCAGTCTTTATCTAAAATCAACCCCACTTTCACCCTATATTCATTCATCATAACAACCTCTACCCGACTTGTACATTATCTCAATATTATACTAAACTATCTATTTTAGGTGATAAAAAGTAAATGTGACAACTAATTTGCGACGAATACAATACATTATGGGTGGATTGATGAAAGTACCTTTAGCGGCACATGTGAGTAAGGATGACAATGTGGCCCATCCATAGTTCTAACTATAACCGTGCAAGAGATAAATATCCATAGCACTAACCAATTGAGCTACATCTAACAATATCATCAATAATTATGCATAATAAATAAAATGTATCACCAATGCAAAAATTAAAAGCACCGATGTACGGCGGGCGATATCACATGATATGCTTCAAGCCGTGCAGGACTTTAAAATAAGTGAGCCTAGATAAGGCCTCGAAGCCGGTTTGGCCCATTACCCTCCCAACATATGAGACTCCGATGTTGTTTAAGAACTTTGTATGTATGTATATATCATCTTATTTGTAACAATCATAATTTATTATTGATGATTTTCCAGGTATGTGAGTGTCGGAAACAATGCATTTAGTCTGGCACGAAAAAATAACATCAGTTTCACGAGTATCGTGAATCGGGTGAAATTCTACAAGATGTTCTTGATGAGATTGGTTATGGAAACAAAATAAAGGTTATCATTACACATTCTTTGAGAGGAGTTCTTAATAAAACCAATGTTCTTCCCTCGAAATCAGAATTCCTGCCAGATGTGCAACAAGCAATGTTGGAGATGCTCGATATAATGACAAAGAATGGTGCTCCATTTTTTATCGAGTTTCAACCTTTTGAACAAGTTAGCAGATTAGGGCTAGATATTGAATTTGCATTTTCAGATGAAAAATCTAAGATCATGGTCAAAGACATAAATGGGGTCGATATACTAATTTGTTTGATCTAGTATATGATTCTTTTGTTTGGGCTCTGAAAAACACGGTTATCACGGACACGAAAATAATCGTTTGCCAAATTGGTTGGCCCAGCGGCTATCAAAGCGAGATGTAAAACATGGCGCTTTTGGAAAACCTTGTTACCTAGAGTGGCTAGCAATAGGGAACACCTATCGTCCGGGTGAACAATTGATATCAATGTCCATCGTTGGTGATGAAAATAACAATCCCAGCGTTCATGTCATATGCTCGACATGGGGCATTTATAGAATGACGGACAACCCAGTACAAGATCGATCTAACCGGACAAGGGCGTGATATATTTCCCACCTGCTCGAGGATATATCTTATGCAAGAAGATGGTGTGTTTTCAGCGGGACATGAAAACCACAAATGGTCGAGATCAATTGAATTGGCTTGCATAACCCTTGCACTTGTTTGTCACTGGTGGTTCATGTGGCATGCTCAACTATGAACGAATGTCTCTTAAGCTTTTAGCGCCTACTTCCAATCGAGTTTCCAAGATGATGAGACATGTGATTTCAAGGGGTTAGGGAGATTGGTAGTTGAGAACCCTAGTATAGGTGGATGTATATATTCCGTGGAGGTTGTAAGAGGTACCACACAATCCCTCAAACCGATAAGGAAACCCAAACTAGGGTACTCATTCATCAAACTCGGAAAATAAGAAGGCTTGTGATATTGCCAATTTTTGTTTATGTATGGTACTATATCTCGAGAATATGTATTTAGATTGATATCGATTAAGTAAGTAATTGTTTCATGTATTCTAGAGTGTCGATTGAATATGTAATTCTATCATGCATTCTATCTCGAGCGAATATGTAATAATTTCATGAATTCTATCTCATTCGATATTTGCGAAATTATTTTATTTGTGTATTGTCCTGAGTTTACTAAATGTATGAACAAATAATTAGCCGAAATAAAATTAAAATTAATCGATATCCATTTGCTAAAGTTAACGCCATGATAATTATGTTACTAATGTATATTAAAAAATTAATTTATGAAAATAAAAAGCATTGCTAAACCGTCGCTGATTTGAGATGGTTCAACAATGGACATAAAAACGAGTCGCCTTGTTTGCCAACTGGTATCCGAAAAGATCTGTCTTTATTTAAATGGCTAAGTTTAGCGGCAATGTTTTAAATGTCGCCAATTTAGCGACTAACAAATACATCACTAATTCATCGACTATTTGGTGGAATTTTAAGAGTGTGCACTGGACTCACTATGGACAAATGCAAAGCTAAACACCAAAAATCCTTTGGTAAACGTTGACGACGGATCAACGACGATTTTAATAGCGTAAGCTAAATATTTGGTATGAAATTACAGCGTCCTTTGAATTTACAGCGAGCGAGTTGGAGCACAGGGGACGATTGATCAAACCAACGACGGTCTACATTGCCGTCGTTACTCCGTCCCCATACAGATACAAATTAATAGCATTTTTTTAATTATATATATTTCTTATATATTATTTATAGCGACGACTTATCTAAGCCCATTTTCGTTGACTGCGCTGCGAGCATCAACATTTTCTCTCTCTCTCCATGTGAAAATTAATTCATGTGTGAATAAAAGAAATGTAAAAAATAAATTAAATTTCAATTTCATATTAAATAAAAGTAAAAGTACAATATAAAATGAAAAAAACCCACGTCATCTTCTTCCTCTCCTCCATCTTCTTCTTCTACATCTGCATTGGAGCTGCAATTTGCGGCTCAATGAACTAAACAACAGCTCGAATTTCTGACTCCATTGGAGTGAAATTAACTCAAACTCCGATTTTGAGCTTTCAAAAGCTCCAAGTCGGAGCCTAGGGGCTGCGATTTGGAGCTCGATTGTGGGTGGTGGAGATGGGGATTCATGGCGGTGACGATGATGGAGTTTGGTTGATGTTTGCGTTGGAAATAGAAATTTAAGGACTTGTTTGAGATTTTTCAGAAAAGTTGTGGGTGAGCTTTGGAGGAATCAGATTTAGATTAGGGACTTAGTTTCCAATAAAATGAATTATCGGGGAATAAAGAAAAGGAAAAATAAAGAACGAAATTAAGGAAAAGCAAAAATCAAAAAATGAGATGGCATTTCGGTTAATAATTCAAACTTCCCCCTTCCACCTCATCAAAGTGTCAGTCCAGCAGCTTCGTCAACTTTTGGAGCTGGATGTAATTCTCAAATTTGGCCTTCGTAAAAATTAGGTTTGTTGAGGGTGAAGTCCCCCAAACTCTAAGTAAGTTCTTCCTAAGTCGTCCAAGTCGAATCATTGCAAATCGTCCTAGGTCAAGGTCAAGCACTCCAAGGTCCAAGCACTAATGGAAAAGACACCTTTAAGTAACTTTTGGGGGGTTTAGGACCGAAGACCCGGTTTGCGTACTGTCAAACCTGGTAAAGACTTTACTTGAGAGAGACTGAATATCTGCTCTGTATAGTGATTTGGATTAATTCGTAAAGATTTCTTGACCTACCATTAGCATGGGAATGTGTGCCATATATATAGAGATCTCCCAAAGAGGAAGGACTACGTTGGATGCGTGCCAAGTGTAATGCTTGTATTGCACCAACAATGCTCTATTAGGCCATGGCCCGTTAAGAAGACTTAACCCATTTCCTTTTAGGCTTTGAGGATAGTTTAGTCATTCTCGAGAAAATTAGAGACTTCGTGAAGTCCATCTGGACCTTAAATGCGAGAGTGTAGGTCCAGTGCAGTCGGGTCACAATCTCATGCGAGATCAACTCCATAAACCACAAGGCATAATGGTTGGGACCTTGATAGCCTCGGATCCTATTTTCTCTCTTGGTGCAGTTCACTTGGTTCCTTATGAGGTTAGAGATTTATGTCGGACCATGGTCGTCGGACCCTCATGGTCTTGGACCATAGTTTGGGTCGGACCCTGTCTTTGGTCTAGTTCATCATTTTACTCGGGAGGATCGGACGTGGTGGCCTTAGGGTGGACCTTGAGGCCTTGGACCTTAGAGCGGCTTGAAGCATGTAGGATTCATTCCAAAGGCGTCTGTAATGATTGGACATATTTCCAGTATCAACAAGGTTTATCTTTAATTTAAGCTAATCCAGGAGTGAATATGAAAGGAGATCTATTTAAGGGTAGTATATGTAATTATTCCTAAAATTATTATATGAAATTCATTCATATTAATGAGATACAAACCAAAACATATCTAAATACATGATGAATGTCGTTTCTTTGCAACATATCACATTCTCATAGCATCGTTTCATCGGTTGAAGCCTCATCGGATGCTCCGTTATCTTTCATGAGTTGAAATCTCTGCAAAGGCAAGGAGCGTTAATCGTCTGATACCATCACTCTTAGAACCATCCGCATATGATCCATCTTGTTCCTTATTTGTGCGAGTCAACTTTTGGGCCCATCCCCTGGTACATCTTTTCCAAAGATGTATCGAGATACCACCACTCGAGCCACCTTCTCCACACATCATCGGAAACTCGGCTTCTTGCGTTCCATGGCAATCTGATACCAACTATTCATGATAAGTTTATACCTATTAAGTAATAAGACTAAGCATAGTAATGCAATACCACCTTTTCCACACATCATCCGGAAACTTGTTGGCTTCTTGCATTCCTTGATAATCCGACAAGTAGAGGAACTAAGTAATTTCATGAAAATTACCATTATATAAAAATAAGGGCTGGATCATTGTGCACATGAGGCAATGGAGAAGTTTTGGTTGAATTAAGATACTATGGAACTTAAAAAGGAAAAATAAGAGTAGAGAGTTTTTGCAACAACCATTTCACTTTTTAGTATATTAATGAAATCGAAATAATAAAAAAACCTAATGGGAGGAAAGTATAAACCAAATGGGACTGGATCATTAGTACTTTTAGAATAAAATTTTGAATTTCAAAATTATTTTTCCATCTTTTGTATTTGTTTTCAATTGAAAAGTATTTGAAAATTTTAGTTGCAGACGAAAGAAACAAGAAGTTTAGAAGGTTTGCTTTTGAGAATTTGATTTTGTCTAGGGACTTGAGTTGTAAATAATTTGTTTGGCCAAATGTAAAAGATGACATTTGAAGAGGCGTAAAATGCCTTCTCCAAGTTTTAATTTGCTAAAAGTTAAATTCGTAGACTTGATTTTTATCGAATTAGACTTCCATGTTATTGTTATCTAATAGTTATACCTATTTATAATAAGCAAATCTAAGAGGAATATTGGATATATAATTCACCCTAAAACAATGCAAATAAAAAATTCAAACTTTGACTGAAATAAGCATTTATGAATTTTGTGAGACATACAGAAGTTTGGAAGGAAAAAAAGGCACCGTTGAACATGAAAGAAGTAGTATGACCGAAGAGAAGTCAAAACATTTCATGTTTTCTATTTTCATGATAAATATCCATCTCAAGTTTCTGACCACCAAATACTTACATTCTACTACTTGTTTCCACAAAACAATACGGATCAAATTCCTTCTTCATGTAATAACCATAAATAGATGCAGTTCACGGTACCTTCTGAATTAGGATAATATGAAGAAAATGGTGATGGTAAAAATCTTGGTTGTTGCTTATATCTATCTTTCAACTAGTTTGGTCGATGCGATAATTGGTGTGAATTGGGAAGGAATACAATCATAAATTTGGTTCCATCCGTAGTAAATCGATTTGTTATTCTGAGCAGGGTCGAAGTAAAAGTGTTAAATGATCGAATGTCATAAAGGCATTCACGGGTACTAATATCGGTGTCCACAGTCACCATTCGAATCAATCGGTAGCTAACAAAGTAATCAAGAGAATGGTTCAAAGGACCATGGAGCCTTTTCCTAATATAAATTTTAGAGTCGCCATTCATCACTTATGTAACTTAGAACCCATCTTCATGTATATATGGTGGTAACTTCATATGCGCTTTTGTGTAAGTGCTATTGTTTTAAGATGTTTGTCTCGGATCGAAGAAGCTTGGTGTGATATGTCATAAAAACATTGAATATATAGTTATCAAAACATCGTGTACATTTCCCATGAACTTGCCAGAGTATTTTACATGCGTGCATGGATGATAAATTCAAGACCATTATTTTGAAATAATTTTAAAATTATGAAGTTATCTAAATATATGTCGGGTGAATGTTAATGTTATGACTAAAGTAAAAGAATCAATTTTTTTAGTAATAATAATATATGTTCGTAATTTTCATAATTATTAGAAAAAGCGGGTTTAGGGCATGTGCATGCATAAATAGATCATCTTATGTGTAACAAGCAAAATTTTGTTTTATTATTGATTTTGCGGTATGTGAGTGTCGGAAATAATGCATTTAGTCTATGCGACAAAATAACATTAGTTTCACAACTATTGTGAATAGGTAAGAATCTTACAAGATGTTCTTGATGAGCTTGGTTATGGAAATAAAACAAAGCGGTCATCACACATTCTTTAAAAGGAGTTCTATGAACGATGTTCTTCCCTGTATCAGAATTCCTTCGGATGTCTGACAAGCAATGTTGGAGATGCCGATATAATGCAGGAGTGATGCTCCATTTTTTTGAGTTTCTCCTTTTGAACATGTCAATGATTAGGGCTAGAATATGATTTTGCATTCTCGGACAATAAATCAAAGCATAAATTGGGAGGCGTAAATGGGATCGATATACTAATTTGTTCGACCTGGTCTACGATTCTTTTGATTGGGCTCTGAAAAAACTTGGCTATGCAAACACGAAAATAATTGTTTGCCAGATTGGTTGGCCTACTGACGGCTATCCAGGTGCTAATACAGAATCTGCCGAGCGCTTTTGGAAAGCCTTACTACCTAAAGTGGTTAGCAATGGGGAACACTATGCGGCCGGTGAACGATTGATATCAATGTACATTCCTTGGTGATGAAAATAACAATCCTCAAGTATTCGGGTCATTTGCTCGACATTGGGGCATTTATAGGGCCAATGGACAACCTAAGTACAAGATCGATCTAACTGGACAAGGGCGTGATATTTTTCCCACCGCTACTCGAGGGATTAATCTCATGCCGGCAAGGTGGTGTGTTTTCAACGAGGACATGAGAAATCCACAAATGGTGATGATCAATTTGAATTGGCTTGCACATATCAGTTGCACTTGCTTATCACGGGTGGTTCATGTATGCTCAACTATGAACAAAATGTCTCTTATGCATTTAATGCCTACTTCGATCGAGTTTTCAAGAAGAGGAGGCATGCGATTTTAAGGGTTAGGAAAATTGGTGGTTGAAAACCCTAGTATCGTGGATGTATATTTAACGTGGAGGTTGTAAGAGAGTACCTCTGACCACTAAAAGAATAATGAAACTTAACAACTAGGGTAACCATTCATCAAATTCAGGACATTATGAAGGCTAGTGATGTTACCTGTAGAAAAAATTTTCCTAGTGAGTTTTGCCGATCAATGTTATTATGACTCAAGTTATCAAGTGTTGAAGTTAATGACTTAATGTCCATCGGTGAACATTGACCCGAGAAGGTTCTTTTCTTCCCTTTATCGGAACATTTGATGCTTTGATTTGTGTGAATATGTATATATAAATTGTATCGATCTTGTACAATTGAATACATTAGAAAAAAATAAAAAAAGCATCACTTTCCTTGTGCTTATTCCTTAAATTCTTTGCTTTTCACGTGCTTTACTATTATAAGTCGTTATTAGCATGAGGTGCTTTAAAGCGATTTCAAACCCTCGGTTCCTAAAATTGGTTTCGATCTTTGTTTCCTTTCCTTTTATTCATTTTAAACTTAATTTGGTTTGAGGCAAAACAGGGGAAAGTAAAAGGAATAGGGAAAAATAAGATTTTTCCAGAAAAATGTCTTAGAGAAAAATAAATTTCATTATTTTGTGGAGTTAGATATATATGATAAAGATTTTCAAAAATTGTTCAGAATTTTCTACTTGAATACCAAATGGTGGAAAACACTATTTTCCCTATTCTTTTCTTTTCCTCCATTACCCCGAACAAATGAAGTAAGTAATATAGAAAAGACTTCAAGAACAACGAAAAGAAATATACAATCTAGTATAATTATTTCTTTCTCAGATTGTATTTTTTAAAATTTTATGTGATTAGTAAAACACGAATTGACGATTCAAATCCCATGATTGTTTCAAAGTAAGGGGAAATAGTTAATATAAAGTCTTATAAAAGTCCTAATACATTTGGAGTCTTGAGAGACCCTACTTTATATATAAATTGTCCATTTTATACGCCCATTTACATTTTCATGGGTCTAATACCGGGTTCGAGTCTTAGCGAATCAATATAAATGGTTGTTTTCACTACATTTCCTTATTTCTTTCATTCAACGGACTCTTCTTCTCATTCTTCCGTCTTTTCTTCCAGATTTTCTCTCAATCCAATGATCGATCTCGGCGGTTTAGTCTTCAGTTATTCTGCGATCAATTGCCTCGAGCTTCGACTCTTCTCTGATCGAAACCCAATTGGAAAAGGAGATTAAAACCTAATTTCTCTCGAGTTTATATCGGATTTAGTGAAATTAACTCCGAAAGTTGTAGATCATTCGGGTTTTCACGGTATTTGTTAATGGCAGATCAATGTTTTGGGTGAAATACGGGAGAAACTAGGGAAAGTTCAAATCGAAATCGATTTAAATTCGTTTCAATAAGCAATCTCTTGATCGAAACGGAGATCGAGCCGAGGAGTTCTGAGATTGGAGATCGACGGAGTTTTCAAGCTCATCGATTCGGTGCTTGATGTGCACTTAAGAATTTGAAAGCGTTGTAGTACTTGTAATTCTCAAATCTGATCAAGATTAAATTTATTTTATTATCGTAAGCTCCACAAACACACAATGATAGCGGTAAGTTAACTTTCGAGATGTCGTTCTCCAGGACACTTGTAAGGAACAAGCAAATTTAATATTGAATATAGAAATCAATTTGTTCATAAGTAGACATAATAAATTACCAAATAAAACCTAATCTTGGTGATGAAATGGGTGATGATGATGGTGTAAAGGACCCCAAAGCCTCCCTCGTACTATGCTACTCCCAACTTCTAGTTAATATCTACTTGATTACCTCTAACTTGTGATGAGGTATAATACTAAATATCATGCGCGATCGATACAGTACCCTACTCATTTGATGAAACTCTTTGTGTCCACTGCAGTTAGAACATCACCTACCTGAAGGATGTATAAAGTTGTATAACCATGGTTTATGTCTAGAACTATTCATTAATATAATTAATATAACCACGGCATATAAAGAAATATGCAATGAGTTTGGCCGGTTAAGCCTTCTGAAACAAAGTTAGCTCGCGCAATGATCTACCTACGGACTAAAATCGAAGAGTAAGAAGAAATAAGAAGAAGAAGCTTAGTCTCGATGTCTTAGTCTTTGCTTGAGGGTTTTCCTCCTTAAAGCTTGAAGGCCCATTGGTTTGAGTTTCACTTCCTCGGGAATTTGGTTCCCTCTCGGGAGGAAGTAGCTTTGGGAGAGAGGTGTATGATTATGAGACTGATGGTCTTATTTATAGTGTAAATTTTGTGCCCTACCGCTTTATAATGATTAAGGAAGGTTAAATGGCGGGCTACGGCACATTGGATAGAAAAAAGGCCTCTTTGGAACATTGCCAAGGCCGTCTGAGGCTTTCTGTGGTCGAGTGTCGCCGTGAATCTCTAAACTAGGATTTCTTAAACTACATGCATTTTCTTAGTTCTTCAATTTGAACTTACCAACCGTTTCCTCGAAAGTGTCCTTCAACATTTCATGTTTTTTTCGAGAGCTTGAAGCGATGGATAGCATGACTTCACGGACTTCTCTATCTCCATGTATAATTGCTCGCATTTCCTTATTTTCCTCGATTTACCTAAATATATTTGATATAGGCACAAAATCGTTAAATTCATAGCAAGATCATGCTCTACAAATACACAAGAAGTTGGTAATTGTCCATAATATGATGTAAATATTGAATCTTGGGCAAAAATGAGGTCTAAAGCATGCAAAATCGCACATTCATTGTCGCGTCACACCCCGAGCAGTTTCTTGCGCTTGAAAGGCAAGGTAATAACGATAAATAAGTGACTATGAAATGAGTAAAACATAAGTGGCTTATAGATAAGCGGCGGAGTCTACGGGGTTTGAGACTCCAATGGCTCACATAGTTTCAACTTCGGACCTCTCGACTCCTATGAAGCAGGATAATAAGTAAGCATTACTCACTGCTCGGACGGTGGTCACAAAGTGTAACCCATTGTCCTTTAAGGTGTATTTAAGATCATCACCTCGCGCAATGTCATTGCAATCATGCTCCCAAAGTCAAAGTCCAAATCAAAGTAGTACTAGGGTTTTCTTTCGGTAAGTAAAGTAGGTAAGATAATATAGAGGAATAGTGGCTAAGCATCATGAAAAGATGAGTAAGATAAAAGTAAAGGTGACTTTGGGGGATTTATCCTTTTAGGACAGCTTTGGTGCACTTCTCTAAACCGTCTTCTTTCAATGATATTTCTCCATCTTCTCCGCTAAATCATCACCAAAAAAACTTCATACTGGTTGCTTCACACATAGACTACTTGCTCCTTTATTTTTTCTTTTCTCTTTTGGCCTTAGCCTATTTTTACTTGATCATTTATCATTTCGTATATGTTTTTTTTGGTTGCTTCGAAATCATTGGGCTCTTTTAGTCTCTACATTTTTTTGGTAATGTATACATTTGCGAATTTTGCACTTTTATGCGTCTTTGATGGTTTGGTATACTGTCTTATGTAACCCTCACCGAACATGTAACTTTTAGGAATACGCTTGATGTGATTAATATCTCATAACATACCCGACAACAGCAAGTGATCACCAAGGACCTGATCCACTCAGGACTTTTATTACTTTACAACTTTTCGGTACTTTTATTTTTATTTTGCTTTTTCCATCATATGCTGCGTTTGAGCAGGTCACCTTAGGATAATGTAAAATCAAATTCACCAAATCCTTTGGTTAGTTAATGAAGGATTCCCGTGTAAAGTTGAGATGAATAAAACGAAAGTATCTTTAAATTACGATACTAAAACTAATTCATTAATATATCATAGTAGTATATAAAGAAGTAGCACCATGAGTTTCGATGATGCACTTGTATGAAAGTATTTAGCTACTCCTTAATTGCGATAAATAGAGAAAGGAATAATCGAAAAAGTAAGAAAAGAAAAGTTTGAATCTTGATGTACGTTAGATGCTTGGCAATTTGAGTTTCTTCTCCACGTTGCTAACAGACCGGGTTCTTTGAATTTGGGTTTCTCTTCCCCGAGGAATATTTTATCTCTCTGAAGTGCGCTTTTGATTGTATTGCTTTCTTTCTCGATTGATGTGTGATAATGATTAGGACCGAGGCAGCTTAATTATGATGTCAATTTACGTGCTCGATGATCTATAATGTATGAGGAAGGTTAAATAAAAGGCTCAGAATACAATCGTGGACTTAAAAACCGCTTTGGAACGTATGGGTGACTATGATCCGATTGTGCTTGCCCCCATGTTATGCATTTTTTTTTAGTCTCAAACGGTTTGATTTGAGGGCTTAGCGTCAACCCCGTTTCTAGAAAAGTGTCAAAGTCTTGACATTTATGTTTTGGAAACCATAGCAATAGCGTTAGCATGGCACTTCATCGGACTCCTCTAGATCCATGTAAAGGTTTAATCATCATATTTCCATATTTTCCTCGATTTGTATAAATCTGACGTTTTGTACTTAGCGGCGCAAAAGCGATGTAATTCATAAACTTTCGATCATTACCACCAAAATCACAAAGAAGTTGGTAATTGGGCGTAATATGATATAAATATTGAATGCTTGGTAACGAAGAATGCAAAAGTATGTTTTCAAAAGCTAGGATCGAATTGAATGATGGTTCGGACCTGATGATTTAAGGCTTGCAGAATTTGTTTCAAGCAGTCCAAATTACTTCTCAAAGAAAGCCCATATTTGTACTTCGCCCCAAAACCAGGCCGTTGCAAGCCTGCAAAAAACAACCTAGACCTGAACCAACAAACGCGGGACCGGTGGCTTGCTGCAGGATTTTAGGCAAAAAAATTTAAAAACAATTCAAGGGACTATTTTTGCAAAAGAAAAAAACTCTAAAGTCAACAGTCAACAAACAGCTAACAACCCACTATTTCTCTTCTTTCTTCTGCTGCTGAGACGAATTGCGCCTATCTTCTTCTGGCTTCTGCTGATCAGATCGTGCCTTTCTTCTCATTCGATCTTCTTCTTCCTTATATCATTTTCTTCTTCTCCCACGATGCGAAAGAGATTCTCTGGAATTGAACAAATAATTTACATCTGAGAGGCCCATCATCAACAAAGAGTTTTTGATCCTATGAAAGAATAAAAAAAGACTAGAAAAGAGGCAGAGCAGAGAGTGGAGAAGTGAGAGATGTAGAAGAAAGAAGAGAGAAAGACGAGAGTGGAGGAAAAGGAGGAAAAGAAAAGAATGTGAGATATTAGACTGTAGAGAGAAGAAAAAGTTGACAGATGGTTCCTCATTTTCCGGTTTGTAACCACCGAGGTTAATACCGGGTCGAATTTTACTCATTTCTCTCTATCCCACCACTTGTTTGATTTCTTACTTCTTCCCTTAATAGCTAGAAATTAATATTGAATTAAAGTTAGTTATTTATAAGCGGTATGATTATTAATTTCTTCAGTAGTAAGAATATTAAGCTTATGGATTATACGTATATTGCATGATTAATTTTTATATCATTTACATTATTTTAAATTTTCTGTTTTAAAAAGAAAGTTATTTAAGACTGATGATAATAATGTTTATTTTAAGAAAATATCGCTGATTATTCTCTTTTGAGATTTAACCAATTATTTATTAATCTTTATTATTTTAAATAAAGTAAATTCTCCAGTAATTAAATGACAAAGAATAATGCCAATAATTTCTTAATTTTATATGTAATAAAATAAATATTTTGTCAATTTATTCACGTACTCATGTTATAATCTGACATTCAAATGCGCTAATCGTAGTCTCCGACAATTTGGCATATGACTAGTTACGAGTCATCTACTCCGGTTACTCGAGCAATTCTACAAGATCACAATCGATTCGAGAGAAATTGAAAGGGGATACTCATTGGTAATTAAATTGAGGTGGTCTTTGAAAGTAGTTCACGGGTCTTGAATTATCAACAACGAAGGAGGCGATTGTGGGTAATAGCGATTATCAAAGATAAAGGAAAATGGAGTTATGGTGGAAGTTGAGGATATTCTAGGGATGTGATTGCATGGATTATTACGAAAATATGGTTGAGGAGGTTAGTATTATTTCCCCCAGGCACATTACGATGATGCCGTACAATATATTACAGGATGTCTACAAGGTTCCATTCACTGTAGTTTCACCACCATCTTGCGTGGAGGCAATCAATTTTGCCAACCGAGCTCACTTTACCACTTTTCCCTCAACTGGACCATACCAAACACTAATACCACCTCTAGCCCACTTGACTTTATTTACCCAGCCCGATCCTACGATAAAACATGCGGTCTTAAGTCCCCCTATCGATTCCATTCACTTTCTGTCTACACAATCTGATACAAAACAAACCTTCCTAGTCCACCTCATGTGACTCCTCCCGTAAAAGCGTAACATTCCCGTCTTAATTCCTGAAAAAAAAAAAAAAATCTACACCACCACGTAATAGCAAGGGAAGCTTAATCTAGAACCTTGCTCTCTTGAAAGTATTATTGCTCGCATTGGAAAAAGAAGAGGGCGACCTCGGGGTGAGTGGGAATAAGAAATCGATAAATCGATTTATGTTGGTTGGGAGAATAATAGGAGAGTTTGATTGAGGCTAGAGTTACAGAAAATGCGTGTATCAGTGTAGGAAATTCCCACTTTGCCGGGAGGCGGAGGATCGCTGAGTGGGTCACGCCCTATCAATGATAGTTGTTTGAATTGGAGCTGTCGAGCTTTGGGGAACCTTTAAGGAGCCGGTTTGGGCTTTGGAAGAAAATCTTTTCTGCAGGATTTCACCCACTGTCTTTTGTTTTTTCTCATGGAAACTAAATTGAATGACTATGGGATTAACAAGTTAAAGAGCTGATTCAACATGTTTTGGAATTGGTGTATATGATGACCAGTAGGTCAGGAGGACTACGTATTTACTTTGTAGAAATAACGTTCGGTGTGTTCTGTAAATATAGCAAAAAATCATATTAACCGCAAATGACGCAACATTAGTATGGTGTGATTTGGAATTCATGGTTTTATGGAAACTGGCGATACCCGGCGAGGTACTTTTAATTTGTTAAAGATTGGGGACTCTTTAGAGCATTGATTGGTTTTTGTTATTGGTGATTTTAATGAAACATTCTGACGTGGAAAATTGGGTGGTCTCTTACACCGAGAATGAAGCGTCTGCTGACCCGTTTTGAAGAACCTTACTCCGTAATTTAATTGATCTAGGTTGAATGTCCGTTTATGGACTAATAAGCAGGGAAGGGCGAATATTGATGCGTTTGACGAACTATTGCTAATCCGGTTTTGAAACAATTATTCCCGAATATTATATCCACCCTCACAACTTCTTGAGCGATCAGATCTTACCTCTTGACTGGCTTTTAGAACCCACAGAATACACTTACAAATCGCCTTTGATTCTAAAAATTATGGCAGTCTTCCGATGTGCCCAGAGGTTATTCTGATTAAATGAAGCGAGGATTCTATCGTGTAAATTTCCAGAATTGGCTTTGTGGGGTTAATGAGCTGGAAGCTGATCAATTAGGAGTCATTTGGTGAAATCAGCGGAGTAAACCACCAGATTGGGCCGTCTACAATAAGTACAATATACTAAATCATTAGTAAGTTAAACTGGCGAATTTGGAGGTTATTAGGCAGTGAGGTTTTAACAGAAGCAAGGCAAAAAACCCGATGGATGTGGGAAGGTGATACATTAACACTGAGTTCTTTCATGCGAAGCTTGAAAGACTGACAAAATTAGTTGAGGTTGAAATGATTCTAGGGTTTTACAACGATCATGAGAGGATGGCGGATTACGATTGGATTATTTACAATCCATCTTCACTAAGTGAATGACGCCTCCAGACCAACATAGTTGCGGTTGTGAATACTTAGGCGCAAAAGTAGATGGGACTATTATAAGTCTCTGAGAAATCTACAATCAAATTAGGATTAAGTTAGAGTACCTGACGGCACATAAAACCCGTAATATATGACGGCAGGTTCTGGTGACACCGGTGTGGTACCGACGTATGGACTCCGGCGCTCAGAAGTTAGAATTTGTGGAGCATAAATAATCAAATGAAGAGGTAGGAGATGGCGACAAGCGTCGACTTATCTGTTAGTTGAGTTAGCGGATTGACCCAGCGTGGTTGACGAGCACGATGACTGGCTTACCTTGAAGGAAGACTAAATGACAATCTCATCAGCAGAGATGGATGGCGATGGATGATGGCGGATGGTTGAAGGTTGATGATGTGGATGGTGATGAGCGGTCGTGGATGATGGTAGGTGGCGGTTGATGTTGATCGAGAGGCAGAGATGAGCGTGAAGTTGATTGATGAGTTTATTGCAATCGAGTCCGATACTCTTGTCTCCCCATCCTTCTCTATATAGTTCATCTATCATGGAATCTATCCGTGATCTCGAGAATGAAATACATTTGAGACTGGCTAAATGGGTTGGACTGTCTCACTTAGTTGGAGGGAGTCCTTCAAATTGATTCCTTCTTGGTAGTGAGTCAGAATCCAAACTTAACTTGTGAGTTAGTTACTTCTTGTTGTTAATCCCAATGACAATATGAAGTTAGATTTTATTGAAGTGGAGTCCTTTGGTGTGATCATTCATCTTCAGAGTGAGCTAGCTAACCTTGCTCGACCCTTGATGGTAGCAGGTAGGCCGGTGATTGGCTTCCTTCAACTTATCAACCAGTGAAGGTTAACTAGTCCAGTGGTGAGATATGCATAATTTGTTGGATGGATGACACCAACTAGAGTGGGGAGTGGCTTCATGGACTTTGAAATCGGCTCGCGTGTGAGCAGAGATGGACTCATTAGTGGACCTTGGTGGGCCATGCTTGTGATGGTGGTTTGTCGATCCTGAATTAACAAGCCGAATTTTTGTGTCTGATTTGCCCCCCCACTCGCCAGTCGAGTGTCTCGAGTGGAGGTAAATTCCATGCCGAAAATTTATGCGCGGTTGTAAGTGAGATGATATCTGCTCATGAGTATGCAATCGTCCGTCTACGTAAGTATCTTAGAATAACAAATAAATGGCTCATTGATGGAGAAGCTGTTGGTTGAAATGCGGATGCCCTGCGTGGTGATCTTTTTGTGATTAAACATGAAATAATCGTGAACTTTTACGATGGAAGCTTCTTGTGAACCGCCTTGTTTGGAGACAAACAACTTCATGAGATGGATTTTTTAATAGTGACATTCTTGGTTGGACAAGTCAATCTAGTAAAGTGGAGACTTCATGAATGGCGTGTTGCAGGTGAATCTAGTAAAAGATAAAACTTACAGGTTGAGATTTTTGAATGGAAATTGATCTTACAAAATGACACGGTAAAAATTCTAAAATAAACATTGGTTAGCAAGAGCCAATTTGTTTAAATTTTAGTTTGACAAGTCAACACGTGGTGGTAGCTTACAAGCTTTTACCTTTGATTGAATAAGTGGCTGCCGGTGAAAAATTTCCAATTCCAAACAAATCGACCTTGTAAAGTGGTAACCTGGCTTTACACCTTTGGTTGGATAATTTAAAAAGCTTGCAAGTAAATTTTAAGTTGACAAATCGGCGTAAGTGTTTACTTACAAGCACCTACCTTTTGGTTGAATATTTAAACTTCGAATGAAAATTTTAGTTTATGGAAGTCAACAGGTGGTGCATGCCTTTCGAATTAATTTTCAGCCTTGCCGAATTAGTGCACATGCCTTGCCCGAATTCAGTTAGTGCTTCCCATCTAAATTGGTGCACCACGGTGGTATACTTGGTCATTTTATTACTTGAATGGTGCCATTACTTGCATTGGGTATTAACTCGTGATGGATAAGATCTTGACTTGTACTTTTAGTTAATCAATTTAGGTCGAAATACAATGTTTTTGAAATTATGCTGTCATATAACTTATTCACTCTCACATACTTCCCATTCGAGAGACACAAATCGGCGTTATATCTTCTCATTACCGCTCTCTTTCATGCCGTCCTCCCATCTCTTCTTATCGACCGAAAGAAATTGTGCCCATCTTAGCATCAAATTTAGTTACGTTACTCATAGGCGAGGAGATACAAATGGAGGCATAAGATGGTTGTTGAGGTGGCAGGGTAATGATGGGGAGGCAATTTGGGCGTAAGAGAGCGGGCGTGGTGAGTTGAAGCCTTGGAAGATGGCCAATGATGGAATGAGGAGAGGAGGAGGCAGTGTGTGGATCTTCAAGGTTGAAAGTGAATTAATCGACGAATTAAAGCTTTTTAAATTAGACAAATAGGCGGGGGCGAGCGTGTCTTAGTCTTCATTCATCTTACTATTTTTGTCTCTTTGTGGATCTCGGAGGGCCTATCTCTTGTTGGATTTTATTTTGTATCTGCCCTTATTTTTTGAGCTCGGTGGGTTGTATGCTAATTGGATGAGTTATAGTGATTGAAGGGTGACGTATTGAAGGATTAAATAGTTGTTCTATTCGATCGGCATTTTAAGAAGCATCACAGTATGCATTTTTAAAATCTATGTCAATTCGTTGGAGTGTGGACAAGTTGTATAAAGAAAACATGTTATCACGATGAGTCGTATATTTTGGGTGTGACGAACTTTTGCATAGATGGCTCATATGAGTCGATTTTTGTCCGATTAGATTCGTATGAAATATTTGAGTACATGTTTGGTTTTGCGCTGTTAAGTTTGATTTATTATTCTATTTATGGATCTGTTTTGGATTTTGAGGTTTGATTAGATGTTTTTTGGTGATTTAGAATCGTTTTCTTTTTTGCATGACTGATGTCTTGGTTATGTAGGAGTGCGCAGGTGGGATTTAAACTTGGATTTGTTAAACCAGCAGTGGTGCTATCGTTTTGTTTGGAGCTTAAGGTGGTATTTGTAGACCCACTGAAACCGTCGTGGTGTTTTTCCTCACTTTTCAAGAAGCGAGATGGACCTTTTGCTTTGAAAGTAGTGTAAATTAAGTGAACGTATATGTTTACCTTTTGTATCATAAATTATTGAATGAAAATTGATTGGATATTAAATTTTGTGGCGTCACCATTTTTCCGTGAACATGTTTGTAGATATTTAGTCTTGCTTTTTTGGGAAATATTCATCTTTGTGATGTTTGTTTGCAAATGAATATGTTGATGGGTTGTTATAAATTGTCCTATTGGATACCTTGTACGTACATATTGATGACATTCGTATCCTTTTTGGCTATATTTAGTAGAAGTGTGGATTTGGTCTATCAGTTCAATAGCATTGGCTTATAAATTCCATATCAAAGTAAGTTTGGACTGCTGGATTTTTAATGGAGCTTTCTACTTAAACTTGGATGTAGGTAGATTATGGAAAGAATATTCGAAACGATTAAGTTTATGTACTCATGATTATTTAGGAGTTCTTGGCAAGACTAAGCATTAATGGTCTTTGCTTGCTGTACGGTCAGCCTCACGGTATCTGTCCGTGTTATCGTCAATTCTTTTGGGGACGGACATGTCATACATGAGGAATCTCTCTGGGATTCCAGGCCCCGGATCTGGCTTCCTTATCACGGTTCCGGTAATTGATTGAGACGTCTGGGAATGGGTATGCTCGGAGGGTGTTGATGGTACCCTTAGTAGTTCATATTTGGATGGTGAAACTACTGGATGTTGTTGTCTTATAGGTTTATTTCTTTCCTTCGTTTTATACTGTATGTTGGATTTGACTTTGATGCTACATGTTCGTATTTGAACATTATTGTATGTATTATACTTACATAAGGTTGGATGAAGTTATATATACATTGTGTGTAGAATTTTTGAAGTTTTCTCCGGATATATAGAGCCATTAGGCTGTGGATATGTCTCATGTTGAACTTGTATGATGGTTGCAGCTAAATACCAGTTAAATGTTCGATTGAAATTATCATATTGTAGATACGAAGTAAATAAATTAGTGAATAACACATGGGGAGATTAAGATCGTTATTCTTAGAATTTATACTAAAAGCGTATTTAATGATGGAGAGTCGGACATATTCATACGTCTTGTTGCTTGTCTTACAAGTCTAGTTTGAATAAGAAAAGCCATGAACTAACCTCTAAATGACTCACTTAATCTTTGATAGACTCTGTCTAGGTTTCAGCTCTAGTCCAAAGGAGTAGTGCTTGAACTATTGTGTGTATTAGTCCATCTACCGTGAATTTGTACTTACATACAGTGATCAGGACATCTATGTGTATGTAAACATGCGTTGGGTGCCGTATATGTTGTCGGGAAAGCTAGGTGTCGGTCCCCGGCTGCATGTGGTTTCCATACTCAAATGCGTGAGGCAATGGCAGGTGTCGGTCGGCTGAGTGGAAGTCAAGCCTACGTTAATCGGGAAAGCATCTGAGTGCCGGTCAACCTTGCGAGTGGATGTCAGCACCGCCGGTTAGAGCAGCTAGATACTGCGTCGGCTGCAGTGCGGCCATATCTTCGCGTGACTGCGGTGGGTACCATCTGCGTCTGTCCGGTGGTGGAGTGTCGATCCCGGCTTGCGGGTGGGTGTCAAAAGCTGCGTGATCGAGCAGTACATGTGTCGATCCCAGCTTGGTGGAATGTCAATGCATTTATCAGATGGTGGTTTTGTAAGAGTTCACCTGTGTCTGGCAAATTGGGTCATGGAACCTCAGAGGAAGCATTGAGCGATCCTTCCTGAAATCGGGTTAATTGTGAAACTAACCTGGTAGATCGATTGTGTTGAAAATCAATCTCAGCTTTTGGTATTACCATGAAACAAATGCCGTTGGCAACCCGTAAATCGAACTGTCACATTTATTCTAACAGCAGGCTCAATAAATTGATATTGATTCTTTGGAATAGAATGTATGCACTTTTGATTTGTTATATAATCTACACCTTTACTTCACTGGTCTGAGTGACATTCTCCTTGTATGGTAGTGATCATCAATTTGAGAGAACTTCCTTGTCTAATACAGGAGCTATTTTTGCGCATCCCTCATGGATAAGCAAGTGCAAGCCAATCAATATAGTGTGAATCCATATGTTTTGTTGCTCAACTTTGATGGATGGTTGGTTTTTGTTGAGCATAATGTTTGGATGATCTGGAAGTAAGATGTATATGAGCATTGCTTAATCATACTACGTGATGTGTCGACCTGAAACATGAGTGGAATCGATCCTCTTAGAAGAAGTTTGAGAGAGGGGGTGGGGCACGATTAGCCAAACACCGCATAGGCTGGTTAAGGTGACCAACTATTATATGAATAAAGGTGATTATGGTAGAGAAAATCAATCTCATGGGTATAAATGGTTATACCTTCCCAGAGAGATATATATACCCATCTTCTTTGCGTGACTTGTGAGCATCGAAGAGAAATGAAACTAGTTGTATCTCCCATGCTCACAAAACTGATTTTTTAGAAATTATAGAGGTGGGGTGGGGCGTTTTATGAAGCTGTGATCCGGGTTAGATAACCGACTTACTTACAAAATTCGATTGGAATGTTTCAATGAAAGATCAACTAAAGAAAAGAACAAGTGTGTATAAAAAATAAAAAATAAAACCTCTTTGAAATTGAGATGGGCGTTTATTTGTGTCGTAATCCTTCATGGTTTCTAAGCTTGTGGAAATTTAATTTACTGCTACCTTTAACAATTTAAGACCTTTGATTGTGGTCCAAACTTTCAAATACCTTTCTCCTTTGTATTCTGGAA
Organism: Plantago major; assembly: GCA_026545765.1. NCBI lineage: Eukaryota > Viridiplantae > Streptophyta > Magnoliopsida > Lamiales > Plantaginaceae > Plantago > Plantago major. Next base: position 101,437 of record JAIFAC010000427.1, read on the forward strand.
TACCACGTGGGGCAATGCGTGTTGCGTGGTGGGTTCTCACTGTCACCATAGTCGATTCGTGGTGAGGCGCGTCCAATGTTAGACCTCTGATGGGACGTGGAACCCTGACCTTTCCTTGAAATGGAGTTCTCCTGGTAGTCTGGGTTCCTGGAATCCTCGAGGAACTTGATTTTCTTGGCATTCTCTTGCATACAGGCACTTCAAGGTACAGTCTGAGTCGTCAGCGTCCATCTCCTCTACCTCTTGAGCGTGTTCTCCAGTCATCATGACCCCTTTACAGGTCACTGATTTATTCTTGGATTACCTTCTTGATGTGGGGAATTTGCAATTGGGGCGCTCAAATTGTGGGCAACAGAAATCTACAATCAAATTAGGATTAAATTAGAGGGCTGAAAGCAACACCTGCAAGACATGATGTAAAACAAAAGCGTGAGGGTTCAAGGTAACCTGGTGCGATATGGACTCACGCTCAGTTCGAAGGACTGCTTGCAGGCAGTGTAGTGCGTGAAAGAGGTGAGGAGAGAGATGACGGAAGCGTCGACTTATCACATTGGTTAGAGTTGGATTCGGCAGCGTGGTGGTGAGGAAACACCGGGTGTCATTTAAACTTGCAACATGAGAAGGCTAAGCGTGTCGTCATGACGGAGATGGATGGCGATGGATGATGGCGGATGGTTGAAGAGTTGATGATGGATGGTGAGCGGTTGTGGATGATGGTAGTTGGCGGTTGATGTTGATGGGAGGAGCTTGGGGAGAGATGGAGGCATTGAGAGATTGATTACTGAGGTTTTATTCTGAACCGAGAATCGATGCACTCTCCGTCTCCCATCCTTCTATATAGTTCATCCATGCTGAGATCTTTCCGCCGAATCGGGTGATGCATTTGGACTGTAAATGGGTTGGACCTTGTCTCCACTTAGTTGGAGGGTCCTTTCAATCCGGTTGCTTGTACGGCAGTGCCGGGTGATTGAAAGCAGCCCAAGTTAGACCCTTCTTGTTGGTAAATCGTGACAATATAGGTTAGTTATTTATTGTTAGTTGGTCTTGATTATTCAGTCATATGCAATTAGTACTAAACATCAACCACTTGATATTTGTGGTAAGGTAGGTAAACTAGCTAGTATCAATAATTGGAAGGTGGCGAATTGAGTGAGGATACTTGTGTGGGTATTGTTGGATGACTTAGCTAGAATTAAATTAAACTAAGCTTTGGACTTACAAGGTGTTCGTATGAAACAGATAGGCTCATTAGTGGACCATGAAGATTGGGCGTAATATGTGATCAGGCACAATTTTATGGATCTGAATTAACAAAAGGCAATTTGTCATCTGACTATCAATGAGATCTCTCTAAATTCCTCCATGCAGTAAATACATTAGTCCGGAATACTTGTGAAATAAAGATAGAGGTGAATAGTCTTTTAAAAACTTTTTAATCGATAAAAGCGATTCTCTGAAAGTTGAAGTTACTTTCGATACTTAGCCCAATATCTGGAAATATGTCAATCCATCGGCAAGCGCCTTTGGAGCGCATCTACAAGGCGTCCCAGGTTATTCATAGGTCCGAACATACAGTCGACCCTAAGCCCCTTGATCGCTCTTGAGAGAAAGAGGCGGGAAGGCTCAAAGGGAATGTCGTCCAGGCCCTTGATAGTCGTAACCGCTAGGATCAAAACCGGACACCATCAGTTATCAACAACCTCGTAGAAACCAGTAAAACACAGGCCAGAGAGTAAGTCCGAGCACAAAGTCCAGCAGTACTTGGTAAGGCAGAAAGTATCTTAATAAGTAACAGTCTTGAATTGGACCGGTAAATGGGACACTGCCTCTTCAGACCTTAACCGCCAATGATGTCTCCAAACGCTTTCTATGCTCTACATGACTAATGACTAAACTACTGAAAGCCAGTGAATGAAACTGATGTCATTAATGAGCCATGCAAATAATAGTATGAGTATTTCGATCAAACCACTACACTTAACACGATCGTGATCCTCCATTTGAGAAAATATATATAGCACACATTCCCATAATAATGGTAAAGATAATAAACTATCCTCGACTCTTATACAGTGAATATCCTCTACATGATAAGTCTCCCTTCGTGAGGTTTGACACCATAGGCTTGGGTGTAAATTCTAACCCCCCTCTGACTACTTATAAAGGTCCTGCGTATCTGTACCTCTTCCATGATGGCAGTTTTCTTCTGAGGCTTCTATCCTTCCAAGGTCCCTTCTGATAGTGTCTTAGGTGCCAAGTGAGAAGAAAAGCGAAATTCATTTAAGTGTTTGGGGGACTTGTGCCTACGTACTTATAATCAGAATAATGAAGTCTTCAGTAAGTGCATGTCTTTCAACAAAGGTAGTAAAGATGTAGAATACTGCAAGTAAGTAAAAGGCTGAGAAAGTAAGTACTGCAAAAGTAAATAACTTTCTGATATTTCTTCACTGTAGTAGTATCTGAAGGTGGGCGTAATCCTTCAACTAATCCCGCCCGGCCTTTCTACGGACCTTGAATCCACTAAAATGAGTGAGATTCACTTTACAAAATATCTTCTCCTAAAAGATCCCTAAATCCTCTAGGTTCCAACCAAGTATTCACTTTGATTCTTTGACTTTCGGTAAGTACTTTACTCTGCTGAGATGCTTTAACAACCTTTAGAGTTATTCACCAATTTCTAAACCGTACTTCATCCTCACGCCTTTTTACCGAGGTGTTGGTTAAGAAGAGTTTATCCAGTTAGTAGATTAATAACTGCAGTTATGTAATGACCACTATCTTCTAGAACAAAGTCCTTAACACATTTTGGAATGATATATGGTGATATATTCTTTACATTAGATCCTATGTTCTTGATTGGAATAATGAATATCTTAGCAATCCTGTGATGCTTCAATTCTTTCCTTCTATGAGATATGAAAGCTTGCGGGATCGAACACTTGAACTTCGTCTTGCAATCAAGAGCTTGTGCTATTTGCTGGCTTCAGAGTAAGTGTGAGGCTTATGTGAGTGTAGGATATAAGGTCGGTCGTTCAAATCGTGTTCAAGCATTCGTAATCTTTATAGTTAATCGAAGCCGTTTGAATTACTGCTCCAATTGGCTATTGAGATTCGAACTACAAACAATCCGTTGATATCTTTGCAAAACTTTTGTCTCTTTGTTGCGAATAAAAAGCTGCTTTCGGCTAGTACCAATAACCTTCAAATACTGTACATATCTCTTTACTCTGTTGTACCGTGGAACTATACCCGTTATGCAGTATGCATTGCTACTCAGAAACCTCATTGCTGAAACTATAAAACGTCGTTTCTTCGAAACATAATTT
>JAIFAC010000428.1:0-104429 GCA_026545765.1 Plantago major
CAAACAGAAAACAGAGTTAGTTGCTCGGCTTCAGAGATAGAACCATTTAGACTAAACATTCTTCCAAGAGGGAATCCACATTTTAGTGAATTTCTTGGGAGTTTGTTTTGTCTAACTTGATCAGAAGGAGATGCAATAAAATTAGTAATTTTGATCTCAATTTTCCTTCTTGTGGTGTTTCTAGGTGTTCCTTTTGGTGCTTTCTGGACCCTGGGTTTCTAGGATTGCTTTTCTGTAAACTTAGCCTTTCTGGCCAGGTTCCTTCTAGCTCTGGCATTCAGTTTTTCCGTGGCTTGAGATTTCTTCCACTTGCCTATTGCTACGGTAATATCACCTTTGCGCCATTGTTCTTGTCCTTCCTTATATTGTTGCGTAAGAACTTTTCCAATAGCACGATAGCCAATGCCATTTCGAACACCTTTAGCTTTCAATACGCTCTTCGTAGTTTTACTAGTTTCGCACCATCTTTATTTTCATAAAATGGTACAAGAGAGAATTTGCCTATTCCAGCAATTCTTCCTTTCCTAGTAATATAGCAATGGATGGTTACATGTCCGAGGGTTGTATTTCTTTCGTAAACCTCATCCACAAGTTTCTTGTGAACTTGTTGTTCTTTCAAAGGTTGGGTTGCTACTCCTTTCCTTTGTCACCACCCTAGCTTTCCCACCAATGCTATAGGTGGTTGAAGAACCATTCGCTGACTTTTACAAAGGTCAACCTTTCATCACTCTTCTTCAAAGGAGATGAATTACTCGATTGTTCATCGAGTCCAAGTCCACCTTTCTGAGGGATCTCTTAGATAGGATTGAACCTCGGAGAGTGTCACTAGCCTTTGCATAAGATTGAAGGATAGCTCTTTCTTCTCGAAGTTTTCATTCTAAAGCATTTCATCATTTTATTGGTAAGTTCATTCAAGGCTAGTTTGTGAGAATTTTCCTTCTCAGATATATGAGATTTCATAAAGGCTATTTCAGCGTTCTTGTTTTCAGATACTCTGATTAGCTTAGTAACACCTTTTTCAAGAGTTTCTTTCCTTTCCTCTAGAATTCTGATTTTGGATTGTGCTTCCAGAAATTCTTTCTCATAACGATCCAATTCACTCTTGACCAACTCCAGATCCTCTATTCCATCATCACTCTCATAGTACGTAAATTATGAATTGTTAGTTACCTCATCACCATAAGACACATTTCAATGTCGAGATGTCTGACCAAGAATCTCAAAGAACTCCACACATTTCTTTCTTCTTCACCAAGTCAATTACATCGGGTGATTCCACACAATTGGTGATGGTAGGTTTGAGTCATCCAATCTCCATCTTCGTAATCATTCTCAAAGTCTAGAGCATCAAGTTGAATTTGAATCTTCTTCCTTTCTTCACCAAGAAGGCCTTTGATTTCTCTTGAAATTTCTTCCGCCCTTCTTGTCACAATTGCCTTGAGCTTGTTTAAAGCAGACAATCTCTTTGAAGTGACCAAGCTTTTGACAATAGAAGGTATATCATTTCCTATTTCGCAGCCTTCAAGATTAACACCTTTCTTAATGGGGTGTTCGTAGAGTTGTTCACTCAGATGTTCTCAGATCGATGATAGTTTGGGCTAAGATGCTTTTTCACTTTTCTTTTGCTTTTCTTCTCTCAATCTCGACTCACAAATTTCTTCATGTGTCTTATCGCAAGAGCATTTTCTTCAGATGCTTCTTTGGTATCCTTCTTTTCGTAAGTTCCTTGAGAAACTAGAGCAACACTTTGCAATTTTTCAAATTGCTTGTTCTCTCCGAGTTGTCTCATAGTCTATGAGCAAGATGAGAGAAGAGCTCTCACCGAGTAATATTTGGCATCCCTTGATTGAAATAAAAGAACTTAGTGTGTTCCCAACAGATTGAGACTTCGACAATAGTCTTAATCTTTTCCGACTGGAGTATCTATTGCTTTCACCAAGTGCAGCCATATCACTCATAATCGTAGTAAATCAAATCAAGTTCTTCAAGAGTTTCGGGACCTTGTTTGAAGTTTTGGAACTTCAATTTAAGAACTTCAACTTGTTTTCTTTGGTTTTCTCTGTTCGCATGTATTTCTTCACCAATCGCCGTGCAATCTTCGCGCTTTAGCACCCCACGCTTTACATCGTATGTGCTCAGTGTCGATCCGATGATTATATTACGAGCTTGACCATCCAATCAGGTCTCTTCGCATCTTCGCATGTCCAGAGCTCTCGCTTGTCTTCATATATAATGCTTCCACGAGCAACATGACCACTATCACCAGCGCCCATGTCCTCGCTTCCATCTTCCTTGTCTGAGGCTTTTCTTCCATCAGACACCTCAGTAACTTGTTTGAGTTGTCTGATTTTGATAGGCCCTTCATTGATGACATAGATCATCTCATCACTAATGGCCTCCAGATGGAGCATCATGTTGTTCTTCCATTTCGTAGTTTTCTGGCTTTAGAACGGGAGCATCACTCAGAGACAAACCTGCACGCTTAACACACAAATTATATAGTCCTCAGAAAGGGACAAAGTTCCTTCATCTATCTGGGGATCTAGGTTCAAGTATACTTGTGAACCTCCGCCCGATACCACTTGTTGGTCCAGAGAATCGGCAAAGTAAAAGACTAGAGGGGGGGTGAATAGTCTTTTAAAACTTTTGTCGATAAACAGCTTCTTAAACTGGGGTTTCGATACTTAAATTCATAGCGGAAGACTTTAAGATAGGTAAGTGCGTAAACAATAAGTAAGTGTGTGTGCTTTGAAATGTAAATACGTAAAGTTAAATAACACAAAGTATAGTGGTATCCGGAGGTATGAATCCTCCAACTAATCCACTTCGGTCTTTCCGAGACCTAGAATTCACTAGAATGTATAATTTAGTTCACCTTACAATAATCCTATTCTAAGATTCCTAAACAAATGGTTCCCAACCAAATGTTCCCCGAAGTTATTCCCTCACTCCTAGAGCTAAGTACTTCCTCTACTCGATAACCTTGAGTTATTCCCCGATTTCCCAAATCAAGTACTTCCTCTACTCCACGCCTTGATGGTGTTGGTTATAAGGTTTGTCGAGAGGCTTCTCAGATAACTTTTCGCTTATGTTTTCAGAGAGCCTAATAGAACAAGAATACTTAATACACTTGTTCAAAGGATGACACCGCTTTATCGACCCAAGTAATTGGTGTCCGCTCGAGAATGAGCTTCTAAAGGGTATCCGATAGTTCAACTCTTTCATGAATAACAATCTCTTGTTAAGGTTCGTGACAACTTAAAACTACTAGTGATTCTGCAAGCAATGTAAAGCTTTAAAGGGTAGTAGAGTGCTTGAGAGAATACTTTGCTTGATGGTAAGTTTGCAAGATAGAGCGCCTAAGGTGTGTTCTTCAAGCATCTAAGTGTGATATATATAGATAAATTTGAGAGGCATTTCAATTGTATCCGCAGTTTCTATCAAATTATATCCGCTTATATCTTGAACTATGTACTCGTAAGTCACTCTCTTATTTCGAGAGGACTTGCTTTTGCAAAGATGTCCGCCGATGCATTTAATGCATATTATCGCTCATTGTCCTTAGTCTCAACGGATACATGAGCCTTCGATGGCTTGCATGCTCCATACTCATGATGTCATATGTCCGTAATCATATTTCCAAAGTAAGTTAATGTACTTAAGAAAGGATTAAGGACATAGTCTTTCGAGTTAGACTAAACCTTTGTGTCTTCATAAACCGTGTGCAATCTTCATTTCTAATCTTCACAAAGCTCCATTGCTAGATTGATCTTCATGGTCTTCTTGAAATACAAAATTACACTCGAGACCTATAATCCTAATACAAGATTTACTAGACTAATCATACTCAAAGGATTTCTTTACAATGTTCAAGTGAACCAAGAGCACTTAATCACCTTTTCGCTAAGAACATGTGATGAGTGATCAAAATACTAACAGATATTCCTAACATCCTTCTTCATGGCTTCGCTTCTTGATTACTTCAAAATTCAACCATGCTTTGATGTGGTTGGTGTTAATCAAGATTGGCTTGTCTTTTCTCCATGCCATGAGTTTATGGATGGATCGTTCGAAACCTTGAATTTAGCAAAGAAATGCCCGAGTTTCGTAATCCAAGAGCTATTTTTCTGATTTATGCACCGAGATGAGAGGAGTTTTGTCATTCTTCACATACTCAATTTTGGCTTCTTCCGCCCGAGTGGAAGTCGACTTTGTCTTTGTTCACCTTCACTGCTCCTCCTTTATCTTGAATTTTCCTTTGGGTAATGTTTGAAGAACCACCCCGATAGACTTGGTATTTCCAGAGGGTGTTTTAGCTGCTAAAGGCTTTGCAGCTATGGGCTCAGTTAGGCTATCAATTTTCCTTTTTCTATGAAGAGGAGCTTCATCTTCATCAGTCTCTTCATCATCATCATCATCATCAAGATCAATTCTTGTGAGACTTTTACACCCTTCTTCATTGCCCAGGGATTTGATTTGGCCTTCTTCTTCTTCTTCTTCAGAAGATTCATCAATCCCTTTTACTTGTCTTCTCCTTGGAGCCTTGGTACTCCTTGGAGGTTTCTGTGCTCTGGCCCTTGTTGTCATTCCTTGTTCAGAAGTCGAGTGGTGGCCACTATCTCAGAGCAAATTGACCGGAGGAGGGCTCATTTATTCGAGAGGTGGTTGTTCAGATTTTCTTTTGTTTCCTCTTCCTCTCTGAGCCTCTTAATATTCTTCCCCCTTAGTCATTGTTGACTGACTAAGAATCACAAATGATTCTGAAAGAGAGTTAAAGTTCCCTTGCAGATAGTTGTAAGCAGCAACCAACTTTTCCAGATCGGCCTTGAGCTCCTTATTTTGTTTGATAAGACCAGCATCCTTATCATTAAGCTCTGCCAGTGGGCCTTGAACAAAGATCTCGCTTCCAAAAGATAGCAAGCCTCTTCAAAGGCTTTTGTAGCCAAGAGTTGGTCATCATCCCTAACCATGGTTGTTCTCGAGTGATGAGCTCAAGAATGACTTCATCACAGGACGGATGCAATGGCGGCTTTGTCTTGAGAAGATAACTCCTTTTTCAATTTAGCCAGTACTTGATATCTATTCAAGTATTCATTGGAGTTGACATTTGGCAGCTTGTTGAATGTTTCAGGAGCAATCAACTTTCTTTTCAAATGTGAAACCGCCAAGTGTTCATTGCGGTGTTCCGCCAAAGTCTTGTCTTCCTCATCATCTGAGTTATCAGCCCAGTGATCTTCATCCTCTTGGACATTTTCATCAATGTTCTCTAGTCCAGCAACCATCTCAGAGATGGGTTTCTTTCCTTTCAGTGAGGAGGATGGAACATCTTCTTGGAATGCAGCCTTAGCATCATGCTTGTCATTAGATACTTGTTTAGTATTTAATTCCTCAACAATTGCTTGAACAACAAGCTGGAGTTCTTTCATTTCAGAATAAGCTTCCATTTCCTTGATTGTTTGATCTTCAATCTTCTGGAGCTTTGCTCTTGATTCAGCTATCTTTTCTTCCAGTTGAAGATGGTGCTGTTGTTCTTCTTCCAATGCTTGTTCGAGTTGAGCAACTCGCTTGTGCATCTGCTATTTTTGAGTTGTTCCTCAGAGTGCTCAACTACTTGTTCAAGTAAGGAGATGGAGTAGGGATTGTGAAGTCTTCTCGCAGCTTTTCAAATTTGAGGCAATGTGTCCTTGTGAAATCCCTCCCGTCCCTAGTGCAGGGGCATCATCATCATCGTTATCATCATCATCCTTTTTGTGATGGTCAGATGGAGGTTCATCAAAGTTATTCTCATCTATTTCTTCCTCCTCATCGTCTTCAGATACAAGATTAATCACTTCAGGAATAGTGATCCTCTGCCCATTAACCTCCTCTTGTTCAGAAGGAATAAATTGTAGAGTCTCCGTGGATCGCTTGAATGCCATCTGTAATCTTGTCCACCATCACCGATTAAAGGCTTGAATCAACTTCTGTGCCACTTCTCTGGAGAAATCCTTATGCAATAAGGTCGCAACTTGATACTGTTCCGTGGGAAACATTGCATGGATGTAGTTCTCCAAGTCAAGAACTCGTGCTCGTCTCGTAGGTTGATCTGTGACTCTAAATATTTTAGAGAGATCTGAGCACCTTAACCTCTGCCATTTCTTGAAGCATTGAATGTGCTTTGGCAGGGTATGAGCTTTGAAGAAGGGAAGTAGGTCCTTTTTCTCATCATCTTAGACCTTCGTGGCACTTGTTTGAGCCTGAAAGAAAGAGTTCTGAGTTAGATTTAAAATTTGTGTAGATATCTGAGTACAAGTGTAGTTAGGTTTCTGAGGTACCTGAATGAGTACATCAGGCTCAGAGACTTGTACTACCGAGACAAGGGTTGCCTCAGATATCTTGTTGTGACGTGGAGACTTGGATGTCTGGTCCTAATCAACCTTTCTTTATGCTTGAACCTGAGAATTAAACCATAACACTTAGGAAATTTTATCAAGAAAATTTTTATTGACAAATCAGATATCTGAGATGTCAATTACCTCTGTTGGAGGCTCAGATGTTTGTCTCATAGAAACTTGTGCGCTTCGAATCTTTCAGGATGAAGGCCTTGATGCCTCATCAATTTCCATATGTTGTGAGGATTGAATGGGCAATTCCTCAACAACTTCTACTTCTTTGAACTGCTAGTAGAAAGTGTTAGTCTAAGAAAATGATCGAGATTGCTCGAGGAGTATAAATATCTCAATGAAATACCTTCTCTGTAAGGTTCAGATACTTGTTCCTCAAAGGCCTTGGAAGCCTCTGGATTCCTCTCTGAAGAGATAGACTTTTCAGTCTCTTCATTTTTCTTCTCAGTTGGAGCCTATTAGAAACAAACACTTATTAGTGAAGTGTATTAACGAATTTCTGAAAAATTATATCGTAAGGAAGTCTTTATCACCTGTAGCACAGGCTCAGATTCCTTAAGTTGTGAGGGTGTGGAAGCCTCCTTCTCAGTTTCTGAGGCAAGCTTTTCAGCTTCCTCTTGTTCTCGTGTTTCTAAATCAGCCTGTAACAAAGAAATTCTATTAAATAACAAGATTATGTGGCACAAAATATCACATGTAGAGAGTTAATCCATTCAGATACCTGAGCAATGTCAGGCTGATTGGTCTCTGGAACTTGTGACCCTTCAATGTTTTGGTCTTGTTGTTCAATTTCAGCTTCTTTGTTTGAGGTCGGCTCACATAACATAAACATAATCCACTACCAAAGGAGTAACATAACATAAGGGAGTACTCCAGCCAGACATATTCCCCGAAGTGCACATAACATTTCATAGTCACAACTGAGAGCTCAAACATAACATTTATCCATGCATTTGAACAAAACCATTTTACACTTGTCACACACATCATAAAACACGTTTTGGGTATTCACATACTTGATCCTTTTCAAATAGACTATTATATCAAGTCCCATATCTTGATATAACAACCATAAGTTGTTTGTCAAACATTAAAACTATATATATTCGATAATATAAAAAATAAGAGCAAAAGTGTCAAAGAAACCCCCTTACCTCGAAGACGATACGAATTCAGGTCAAGCTTAAATAATCCGCAAAACCCTCCATTATCTTGCACATAAAATCCTTCAAAGTCACCGTATACCATAATCCTCCAAAACACCACTTGTTAACTCCGTCTCGTCTCTACTATAGTTTTATAGGTTGAAATTGAGAAAATAGGGTAAAACGGTAAATTCTGGAGCTAGGAAAAACAGGTTAAATGGTAGAAAGGCATAATTATGATTTTGGAACGTCTAGAGGTAAAATTGTAATTTTATGGGCCAGAATAGGCTGGAAATAAAAAGAATACAAAATCTGGATCCACCAAGGCTTGAAACCATCGATCTCCTGCAGGGCAACACCATCACCAATCCAACAGAGCTACTGCAGCTTTCATTAACATTTAAGCCAACATATTTATCTCACCATTCCAGATTTATTAATTGCAACTTAGGTCCCCAAATCCACTCGAATTCTCCAAAGGCAGCCCCTCAACTTCCTGTAATTTTTCAACTTAGTCCCTCCGTAATCTGACACTCTTCCAAACACAAAATCCTCCAATCCCAATCCAAGCAAAGGTTCGTAGCTCATCCTAAACATCCTCCTCTATCCTGGTAACTCAAGATTTGGCAACAAACATCCTGAAAAGACAAACCCAATTCGAAACTCCCATAAATCAGATTCTATGTTCTCTTCAAAGTCGATGCTCAATTCACCGTCTCGATTCATTAAAATTCTGGTTTCACAGTAGCATAAGTAACATTATCGAACAATAATGTTCCCAAACTCTTGATCCCAATCGGACAGAACGAGAATAAGAAGAAGGAGAAGACAAGACGGCATAAGGAAATCAAAGAATAAGAAAGAAATAAATGAATATAAATAAACCCTAATGGGTTTACATACAAACTGAACTTGAGCTTTTTCAATAATTAGGCTTACGAATCTGATTCACTTTAAATAAGGTCTGTTTCACATTATCGATCCATAAAATAATGACTTATAAAGTCCCGTAAATCAACTCAAGTCTATATAATTAATTCAGCTCCATAAAGTTAATAGACCGTCCAAAAAAAAATTCGGGATTTTACACCTTCTTCAACACTGCACTTGTGAGAAAGTTCACAATATCTCGCATACCATGGCTCCTTCTCATCATCAAAACTTGTTCCCGTGAAAATTATCACAATTTCTTCTCCCTCATTAGGTGCGGTAATTCTGGAGAGGTGGTCTGCTATACTGTTCTCTTTCCCTGGCATGTCTACTATCTTATAATCAAATTGTTGCAACATAAGTACCCACCGAATGAGTCTCGGCTTTGCGTCCGCTCGCTATCAGATGTCTCAGTGTGGCATGATCACTGTGGATGATAACCTGATATCCCACAATGTAACTTCGGAACTTCTCAAGGGTGAATACGACAGCCAAGAATTCCTTTTATGTGGTGTAGTAATTCTTCTGCGCATCGTTCATCGATTTGCTTGCATAGTAGATTGATGTGCTCAAATTACTACTTAGGAAAACAAGTAGGAAGCATTCATTGTAAACAGACTATGCTAACCACGAGATCGTTCGCTAAGGAATCAATTAGGCTACCACACGGATTGAAAGCAGACAATTACTTGTAGAAACAGTTTGATTTGTTTGAATTTGAGTACTTCTAATTATAACTAGAAAACAGAAAATTCAATGTACTTGATTTCAATGGTGATAGAAAGAACACAGTAGTTACGATCAAGCAATGCTAATTCGCTCTAGGGATACGTTCATATTGTCACACGGTCGGTGTACAGAAATCAGTCAATCCAATTCAACCAATCGTTATTTGAATGTTTTGAAATAGAGAAATCATGGGTCGTCAATCCACGATCCTTAACCGGAAACGATTTTGAAAGTCTTAATCTAGCTTATTGGATTGAAGGTTTTACGAAGATTTAAAGATAGACGAACCTATATAAACGAATCTAAACCCTAGAAGCGAATATGCATAACCGTCACATAACTACCATGTTCGGAGTGGTTTAGCTACTCATTATAGAAGCAAGGATCAAAGAATTCAAGATATTGCTCATGCCAAACATAAACAGAATGATAATCGCATGCAAGCTCATACAATTCGACAAACAAGAACAAGAACGAATTGTAAAGAGATAAACAATAGAGAATTACCACAATAACCAGGAATTCGATATCAATCCTTCAATTAAAGATAAAACCAAGCTCCAATGTAATTCAATCTCGTAATAATGTCTAGGATCTATTTTCTCTAACTAGGTTAAAAGAAAGTATGAAAGAAAGAATCAAAAATCTAATCTAATAAGGAAAGCAAAACTCTGATCCTGTGCTTCTCGCCGCGGCAGAAGGAATAGCTCGCCGCGGTGAGCCTTCTTAATCGAAGAATATATAGCCCTCGATAATTTCACAAGTAGCTTCAATCTTCAAAAGAGATTTCATTCGCAAAATCTCGCCGCGGTGGACCAATTTCTTCGCCGCGGCGAGCCTTCTTTAATTGTAGAAGATATACATTCGCTAAATATCGTCGCGACGAGCCTTCTTGCAATTTCCAGCTCCAAGCTCGTAAAATCTCACCGCGGCGAGCCATGCTAAGAAGCTTGTCCTCATTTAGCTCAAAAGACATCGATTCCTGCAAAATGTAAATAAAACACCAAAGTGTAAAAACGAACTAAAAAGACTATAAAACTAAAGACAAAGACTCGCAAAGACCGCTAAAAAAGGACCACATGAGACTCTAAATTATAGTCTCATCATAGATTGCCCTGAACTTCTTGTCCACCTTCTGTCCTAATACAGCTCCAACAGCAAAGTCTGATGCATCACACATTATTTCAAACGGAATCTTCCAATTTGGTGCAGTCATAATTGGGGAGGTTATTAACTTCTCTTTCAGGCTGCTCCACGCTTTCATACAATCTTCGTCGAAATCAAACTTAACATCCTTCCTCAGTAGATTGTTGAGAGGTTTAGCTTCCACCGACAAGTCCTTGATACATCTCCTGTGAAAGTTGATATGCCCAAAAAAGGATTGAAGTTCCTTGACGTTGGTTGGTGGCGGTAGCTTTGATATCGTCTCCACCTTTGCTTCGTCCACTTTTATCCCTTCCTTTGAAATAATATGGCCCAGCACTATTCCTTCCTTCACCATAAAAGTACTCTTTTTCCAGCTCAGAGTCAGATTTCACTCGTTGCATCTTTCCAGAACTAGTGATAACTTTTGTAGACAGTCTTCGAATGAATTTCCAAACACTGAGAAGTCATCCATGAATACTTCTATGAACTTTCCCACCATGTCGCTAAATATAGATGATGCATCTCGAAGGTAGCCGTTGCGTTGCATAATCCAAACGGCATCCTTCTTTAAGCAAACGTTCCAAAAGGGCAGGTAAAAGTAGTCTTCTCCAGGTCTTCAGGTGCAATGGGGATCTGGAAGAATCCAAATAGCCCGTCCAGGAAACAGTAATAATCATGCCCGTCACACTGTCCAACATCTGATCTATAAAAGGTAGGGGAAATGGTCCTTCCTTGTAGCTGCATTCAATCTCCTGTAGTCGATACACATCCTCCATCCCAGAGCAATCCTAGTTACGATATTATCCTTTAACGTTATTCCCGACTTCTTAGGAACCACGTATCGGACTCACCCAATTGCAACTTTCGATAGGGTAGATCAGCCCGTTGTTCAAGTTTGTGGATCTCCTTCTTCACCACCGCCATTACTATCGGATTCGCCTCCTCTGAGTTTGTCTTACTGTCTTTGCTCCTTCCCCCAGTGTAATAGTATGCATGCACCTCACGCGGCTGATCCCCTTGACGTCGGTTATATCCCATCCTATTGCTTCCTTATACTTCTTTAAAACCTCTACTAACTTCTCTTCTTGATCCTTAGTTAAAGATGAATATATAATGACAGGAAAGAACTCGTCGTTGGATAAGAAAATGTACTTTCGGTCTGCGGGTAGCTGTTTGAGTTCAGGTTTCGACCTTAGAACCTCCTCTAATCAAATGGCTGGTGGATCGTCCTTCTCCGGGTTTTCCATTGTATCCACCAAATAGAGTTGCTCGATCCTCTCAAAGTACTCTATGTCAAAATCTTCTTCATCTTCCTCTATAAGATCTAGCCTCAGATATCCAAACTCGGCTTCGCTCCAAGATGAAAATCATCCGCATTCCCAATATCCTCTCTCGAATCTCTTTCCTTCCTCTAGGAGTTCACCTTTAGAATTGAAATGCTTCTTCTGCCCTTCCACAATCAATGAATAGGTCTTTTCTCCTGTGTTAACTACGGCTTCCATCTGATGTAGGGCTGGCCGTCCAATAAGTGTTTTAGACCTCATTACGCTTCCTTCCATATCCATCACAAGGAAGTCTAGCCTCAACCTTATGCCTCCGATCTCCACAGGCAAACCTCTGATTTTCCCAGCACATTTCTATGTCAAATTGTCGGCCAGCTGGCCGCTAGTTCCACATCGTTCTATTTCGTCTTCAATCCCTAGCTCCCTTACTTTAGCCAATGACATAAGATTTACGCTGGCTCCAAGGTCTATCATGCAATTCACCTTTTTTCCCTTCACTCCAATCGTCATGTTGAATTGTCCCGGATCTCCTACTCCTCTTATGAATTGTCCCAGATTAATCCGATCCGAAGTTCGGATCAATCCGAAGTTTCGGACCACTAAAGGCTCAATCCGAAATCCGATCTGAACGATCGGATCGGATTTCGGATTAATCCGAAAAAGTTCGATTGGATCGGATTTAATCCAATAATCCGAACTTTAATTAAAAAACCAAATAGCATTTCATAGCCAAATTAAATACTAGTTCAGTAGTTCCACATTCAAAATAAACAAAATAAAGTTCACAAGTTTACTTCAAGACCAAAACAACAAATACAAAAAGTTTGGAGTTCATGTTCTAGAATAACGACTAGTCGATTACATTCTTTGAAGTAAAAATAGAAAGTGCATATTTCCAACAGCTAAAATCCAACTTCCCAGCATCCTAAGTATTTTGTATTTTGTTTGGCTGAATAAGGGGATAAAATTTTTTTTTTTTAATTAATTGGGATTTTCAGATTAATCCGAAAATCCGATGGATCGGATCGGATTAATCTGAAAATCTTCGGATCTAAAATATCATAATCCGTAATCCGATCCAAATACATCAGATCGGATCGGATCGGATTTTCGGATTTTTAGATCGAATTTCGGATTTTATGATCACCCCTACTTGCAGCCTTCTTGACATCATTCATGAGCCTTCCTGGATAAGGTAAGTCTTTTAGATGAACTATTCGCCCATCTTCTGATCGGATGTATCCCTTATCCATCAGGTCGTCATCATATCTCCCTCTCCGGATGCTACCTTGTCTTCTCTCCCCTTCTCCTGGACTTCTTTCTCTGACTTCTCTCTCTCCTCTTCCTCACCTTCTTTTTCTATATCCACTATCTGCGCATCCTTCTTCTTTCTTGCTCTTTCTTCACTTCTAGGAATAGAATCCGGGGTTGTTATCCCGCTCCTAGTAGCGATAGCCCCAATGCTCTCCACTTGCTGCTCCTTGACTTCTTCCACCTTTTCATCCAACTCCTTAATCACAGCATTTCATTTCGATCAAATCGTCTTTGACTTTATCAACTTCATCACTTAACCTTTCTATTGCTTCCTCAGTCGACATGACGTTTTTTGTGAACAGCTTCACCAGGTAGTGTGTTTCCTCGCTTCCTTTTTCCAGTTCCTCCAACACTACTTTTCCTCTCTAGTTATGATGTTCCTTGAGGGTCTTGATCTCCTCTTCTAACCCCTTTTTGGCAGTTATGACGCTATCGACTACTTGTTTGCTGCTGATTTTGGAAACTTCATCCTTTCCTTCAATGCTCAGCTCAATAGGTTTTCCTTCTAGTACTTCTTGGCTTACTTCCTTTGATATGCTTTCTTTGTCCAAGTACTCATGAGTTCCTATGCTCTGTCCCATAGCCCATTGCGCTTCTTCTTCCTCAATCATGACTCTCCTTTCTTCCATGGCCTACATCTTGTTGAAGATCTCATCCTTCAGCTGCTCACTCCTATATCTTGAGTTCTCAGCAACACTTGTACAAGCTTCCAGCACTTGCTTAGCAGAGCTCCCCATAAATGATCCCTTCAGAGCTACGTCTATAAGGTCTCTAAACTCCTCTCAAACTCCTAAGTAGAATACTCACAAAGCTGTCGCGAAGTGAACTGATGTTGGGGGCAGTTGTATTGCATCTCCTCAAACCTTTCCCATGCATCATGAAAAGATTCCTCCTGTTTCTGAGTGAAAGTGGATATCATTCTCCTTTCTCTCATAACCCTTGCAAGTCCCAGAAACATTTTCAAGAATGACTTAGCTCTTCCCATTCACTGACCTCTTCTTTAATTGAATCTATCTATCTTTTTGCTATTGCCTCCAGTGTTTTGATGAAGAACCAGAATTTCAGCTCACCATTGGTTAACCCCTTCGTTGGAAACTGCTCGACAATAGACTCGAATGCATACATGAACTTGCATTCATTTTCTCCTTCTCTTCCTCCGAACTTTGGCAATGTTTTAATCAGAGTTGGATCAAACCGCATTCCCTTACATGCGATCGATCCGAATTCCACTCTTCCGGTTTCGGCATACTGATCTCTCGTATAGTTCTTTCGTCCTCTTCTTCCATCTTGAGTTTTTCTGTGAAATAAAAGTAGTTACTGCTCGAAAATAACCAAATAAGTTCTACGCAAGCAATACACTAATTATTCCCCGACAGCAACGCCAAATTTTGATGTGCACTCGGAGGTTATGATTTTCGTTGTAGAACCTGTAATATCAAAATACAATCAAAGATTAAATTTATAATTGTCAGAAGTTCACAAACACACAGTTTATAGCAGTAAGTTAACTTGAGATGTCAGTCTCTTGGGAATAACACTCGATTAATGATAGAATATTAAATGGTTATTTTTCAATATAAAGTAAATAACAGATTTTCGATTTTTTGAATAATTAAATTAAATACATAAGCAAAAAAGTAATTATAACGAGAATTGACGAATTAAGAACTTATAGAGAAAACATGTAAGCGTTAACCTTCACTTTGATAAACGGTTTATATCAGGAATAACATATAGCAATAGTTACGGCTGAAGAGTCACACAGGTCACATATCTTATACCAAGGCGCAGTCAGTAAAGATACCCCATGTAGACTATTGTCTAGCTCAAAGCTGTCACCAGTGGCTAGCTCAACAACAAACCTCAGGCAGAACATCAACTTATAGACGCAGCTGACATCTCCTAATCTAGTGCAATGAATACTCATATTTCGCGAAAACATAAACAAACAAAGCATCTTTCCTCAAACAGCACAGGTATGAACATCAATCACATAACCAACATTGATTCTAAAACTATTCCATCATATATAAACCAAGTAATCAAAGATCCTAGCTAACCCTTACACAGGTAAATTAGCCTGACATAACTGAAAGTAAACAAATTGTAAACTGAATTGAAATCATGTTTGACACAACTAAATTGTAAGACGATGGCGAGTGTCGACCTCAGATTCCTCCTTTTGTTGATTCTTCCCTGTAGTGATCGATCTTGATGTCTTCCGGATGTCTAGAAGTCTTCTTGATTGCTTGCTGACGGCTAGGATTTTGGGGTTTCACTTCCCCGAGGACTGGTTCTCTCTCAGGAGAGCTGCTTTTGTGTTTCGGAACCCTAACATTCCATTTTCTTGTTCGGAACCCTTCCGTTCCGCTCTCTCTTTGATTTGAGACCCTAATGGTCTTATTTATACTGAAAAATCCAAGCTCCAACCGCCTTTGGTGTATCAGGAATGTTCGGGAAGATGAGCCCTAGCCTGACAGGCCAGAAATCAGCCTAAATCTCAAAAGTTCACGGCACTACGGCCGATAGTCGACTCATATACCTTCTGACCCATTGTGGACCACATAATGCGATTCCTCCACGTTCTTGTTATATATCTTTGCTCTTCAATTTTGGGCTTCTTAACTTCGTTTCCTCAGAAAGTTATCTTCTACAAAGTTGTAGCATCTTCAATTATTTTCGTACTGACTAGTCACATGACATGTTTTTATGCCTCGAACTCCGTGCAACGGCCAATTCAGCGTAATTGCTTAACTTTCTCGATTTCGCACAAATATGTCGTTTTGGCACTTGAAATCGTGCAATTCCTCCAAGACGCGATCATGACCTACAAAATACACAGGAAGTTGGTAATTGACCATAAAACGATAAAAATATTGAATCTATGGCAAAAAACAAGGGTCTAAAAGCATGCAATAGCGCACATTTCATTGTCACATCAACAACTTTTCCGATTTGGAATCTTTCGTCCTAGGATAAGGACGTCTGGAATCTGGAAATATCCAGTGAGTGTGAACGACGTCCAGAACTTCTAGCTTCCTGGAATAACGCTGAAAAGTGTTGAAACGCATGTATCCGTAAAATTTCATCATGTTTGATCCACTCTTCATTTATTTTAAGCATCATAATCTTATTTCTTCGTTGTCTCATAATTGTGGATTGGTAAAAAAATTTTGTATTACGTTCCCCTTCTACCATCCACTTCACTCTCGATTTCTGGAACCAAAGGATCTCTTCTTGATAGAGAATTTGATTATATTCTTGTATCAATTCCATCTCTAGATTTTGGAGAAAATCATTCTCACTTCCCAATAGACTTTTTTGCACTCCTGATAACCAGGCCAACACTTTCTTCTTCCTACGAAATATATTTCCAAAGTGATCTTTGTTCCACGGAATCATCGCATCTGGGACTCTATCAATTGCTTGTGCAATATTCTCATAAGTCGACCATAAATCCTTTAAGATCGGTTCACAGTCTGGATGTGAAAACCAGGCAGCTTCGAACCGGAAAGGTCAATTTTCAGGACTGTGATCTAACCCATAGCAACTCGTTAAAATTGGGTGGTGATCAGATTTGGTTCTAGGGAGGTGCAAAACGGTATTATTTGGGAATTCATCCAACCATAAGGAATTCGCCATGGCTCTATCACTACGCACCCTTATCACTCGACCCGATTCCCGTTTGTTTGTCCATGTATAAATAGGACCATGGAACCCTAAATCGTGTAAGCCACACGCCACCATACAATTTTGGAAGAAAAGCAGTCTACTAACAGAAGTTACCCGCCCACCTTGCTTTTCGTGAGAGAGACCAACCTCATTGAAATCCCCGGTGACGAGCCAAGGTAAATTGTTTGATTTCGAAAGTTCCTCCATAGTGCTAAAGATTCGTACTTTGTCTTGCCGACGTGGTTTGGCGTATATGCCGGATACTATCCACTTGTCTTGACGTCGAACTCCAATTACTGCATGTATACCCTGGTCCTCCACATTTAAAATCTCTACATCTACATCTCTTTTATTCCAGAGCATCCAAACACCTCCATCCATCCCCTCTGTTGGTTCTATTTCATAATTCCATAATCCCAAGAACGGTGCAATTTCATATGCAACTTGTTCCTAAACCCTAGTTTCCAATAAAAAGACCACTAGCGGATTGTGTGATCTAACAAAATCTCGAAAATTTCTACGAAAATATTAATTAAACAACAAAATTATCAAAATGATAGCAATTAGCAAAGAACAAGTTATTCAGTAGAACAGTCCCTTGGCACCAATAAAGAGGAAAACAAGCAGAACCAATCCAATACACACAAATCTGTAGGAGCAAAATAAAGTTTGCAGGAGCATCAATGCAACAATCAAACCCATCAGATCAGAAAGAAAGAGAACCGAACGAGACATCTCTCAGGGCCAATCCAGAAAGAAGAAAGAGAACAGAGGAAGAAAGAATGAGAATCCCTGGCCACCCAACTTTGTTTCAGAAATGGAGGGGAGGCAAAAAAGTGATGGGGGAGTGAGATTTGATCACGCATAAAAAGATGAGAGTGAGCGGATGTGATGTCAAATGGGAGATGGAAGTTAACTAGATTTAGTGATTAGGGCATTATATATGTATATATAAAATATTTTTAAAAAAAGTAAAACAACATCGGATATCCGCGGATATTGCGTATTTATCCGATCTGATCCGCTCATAATGAATGACGAAAAGTTATATTCGTTATCCAATCTGTTAGCTAACGGATCGGGTCGGATCGATCCGATCCGCAGATGCTGATAAACGAACCAGATGCACGGATACAGATCATTTGAGCAGCCTTATAAGTAATCATTAGAGAGAGCGGGGTATCTTGACTAATTGCATCTTGGTCTATCATACGTATCCTGACGGCCCTTCAAACGACAATCACGTAGATTAGAACTAAGTAGTCGTGAACATTACATTAGAGGGATGTTGGGGGTCCCTTACACTTTCGCACCGTTGTCCAAACCTTTAATCTTTTACGCTTTCATTATTACTTTCATCTTGTTTAAGAAAATTGCATGTTTCAAAGCTTTCAAATGATTTGTCTCAAAACAGCCCTAAAAGCATCTTGTTTGACGTTTACGTCAATTGCAACTTGATTTTCCAACTTTGTGTCGTGATTTATTATTTCCTATGCTAAGTGTCAGGAGAGAACGACACTCCGAGTCAACTTTATACTATACTAACTATTGTTTTATGGAATTGTAGGCTCTCAATCTTATAAATATTGAATCTTTGCAAGTGTTTTGATAAAGCGTCTCACTTCGACGATATTCATCTAATCAAGCACACGTCAAATTTATGGCGCCGTTGCCGGGATACTTGACCGCTTGAGCGAATTTCGACTAGATAAGTTGGATTTCTCTCTCGTTTTAATTTCTCGCATTGCTTTTTTTTTTTTACTCGTATAGCTTAAAACCAAAAAAATTGTAAAACCACTATAGAAAACCATTTTCTATAGTTCCAGAAAAATCAAAAAGATTTTTCATTCTTGTCATTGTTTCTTTTCTTATTCAAAAATTCAAAAATATTTTACATTTGTTAGTAGTTACGTTTTTACTAGCACAAAAACCAAAAATATTTTTCTTTTTAGTTATGTTACTTTTTCTCTGCTCGTTATTCTCGTACAAGTTGGTTTGTCTAATATTACATACAAGGAAGATGGAGTTTGAAAACGAGAAAACTATGAGGGAATTCAACATGCCTCCACCAAACCGGAGTGGAATTCGATTTCCACCACATGTGAGGGAATATGGATTTGATTTAACCTTGGTTCGAGCTTTGCCGAAGTTCGAAGGAAAATAAGGAGAAAATGAATGTGATCTCTTGAGAGCATTCGAGTCCGTCGTGGAGCAATTTCCAACGAAGCGGTTAACCGATGAGTAATTGAGGTTTTGGTTCTTTGTCAAGACGCTAGAGGGAAGAGCAAAGAAGTGGGTAAGTTCACTTAAGGAGGAGATGACCGCATGGGATGACTTGAGCAGTTCATTTTAAAGTGATTTCTAGGCCATGCTAGTGTGATGAGAGAAAGGAAGATGATTTCAACCTTTGAACAAAGACTGAAGGAATCGTTTCATGAAGCATGGGACAGTTCAAAGAGATGCAATATAATTGTCCCCAACATCAATTCACCCCACGCCAACTATGTGAATACATCTACTTAGGAGTAAGTGACGAATGCAAGGATCTAGTGGATTCCGCATTGAAAGGGTCATTTATTGGAAGATTTGCTAAACAAGTACTGGAAGCTTGTAATATAATGTTGCTGAAAATTCAAGGTATAGGAGTGAACAAATCAAGGAGAACGAGATTTTCAAAAGTATAAAATCTCTTGAAGAAGCAAGAACATTTACTGTGGTTGAAGACGAAGCGAATTGGGCTATGGGACATAGTACTAGAACTACCGAGTACCTTGATAAGAGGATAATATTAGAAGAAGTGAAGGATGAGGTGCCAAAAGGAGAGCCCGTTAAGCTTAGTATTGAAGATAAAGGTCAAGCCATGAAAATTGGCAACGGACAACTAATTGAGAGCATATTGACCACTAAATAAGAACTAGCGAAGTAGATAAGAGCATTGAAGAAACATCACAACCAAAGAGGAATAGTAGTACGCACTACAAGAAACCCGAATTAGTGATTAATTCGTGATTTAAAAGGGCTTGGTCGACGGAATTTGTGACGGAAATGTGGTCGTCGCGTATGACCCGTCACAAAATTTCCGTGTAATTACGTCACACTTTCGTGACGGAATTTGTGACAGCACAAAGCAGGCGTCACTATAAAGAGTGACGGAAATAGTGACGGCCAATACGACCAAATTCTAGTCGAACCGGAAACCATTTTAGTGACTGAATAATATGCCGTCAAGAATTAGCGACGGTTTTAGTGACGGAATAAGTTCTACTTTATTGGTGACGGAAGTATTTTTCGTCACTATTTAGTGACGGGTTTAGTGTCGGAGATTATATAATTGCCACTAAATTTCCGTCACGAAATCCGTCACTAATCTTAAAAAAATCTTTTTTTTTCCAATTTTCTCCTGTAATATTCAATATTCACCTAATAAATAAATAAAAATGCCAACATCTGAAAACACCGCAGAAATCCAATGTTTATGCTCCAAACATCATCAATCAATCAAAATGCAACAGTAAGATCCTTGAGTATCATAAAACTCATCATTCATCAGTACTAAATAGTACCATAGATAAGTATCTAAAATACAACATGAATGTCAATGCGATGGTGATGGGGGGTGGTGATCAATATACCCCTGAAACTTAGCAGTAAAGGCACCCATCTCATCTTGTAGCTGCTTCTGCATACGCTCCTGCTCATCTTGTAGCTTCTTCTGCATACGCTGCTCAGATGATCTTATAGACTCATCGATATCCTCCTAGTAGTAGACCTGCCTAGTATGCTGGGATGTAGAACCAGTACGACCTGTGCTGGCGAAAGATGAGGCAGCACTACCAAGACCGAATATCCGGTTCTTTTTGTCTGGCGGGTTGATATCCAAAAAGATATCATCTATATCTTTCTTAGTTGCATCCTCACCTAGCAGGGCAATACGCTTGTCCACCCCATCCTGTATTTTAAAGATTAACACATATTATTAACAAGTAATCACACGTGTTTTCTAACTCCTAAAACCACACATTTTAACAAGCATGGATTAAACTTTAGAATTCAGCTATAAAATATACAAATATCCTATTTCCCTCCATTTGCCATAATTTTCAGATAAATGACCATGTCTCATACCTTTGGTTAAATCGAAGTAAGAGTCTGATACTAGCTAAGTTCCAACACTAGACAAATTTTACAACTCTAAGTATGCAACAAAAGTAGGAAGTCCATCACAAGAAATAAAATTCTTGGTTACTCGAGAATTAATTACATGTATGGAAATAGTTACATGAATTATGATAAACTAATTTTTGTCAGCCACTACTTCAACTTTACCATTAAATGTATTCAAAAGTAAACTCGCTAACATTAATTATCCTACATCCCACATTAAAAATCAATTTGGGGGATCCATTAGCATTATTTCATCTAAAATTAATCCATACCTTATTTTCTCCCTAAATTCCGTCACTAAATTCGACAGTTTCTTGTAGTGATGAGAGGAATTGTACAAGGGAAGTAGTGATACCAATACCGATGTGCACTTTTTTCACGAGCATTTCACCACCGCTAACAAAGAGTTAGAGAAAAAGTGACGAAGTCCAAGGAGTGAAAGAATAAATTATGGAGATAAAGGATGTTGTGAGGGAGTTGGATAGAAAGGTGGAGGAGGTAAAAGAGCAACGCATGGAGAGTCTAGGATCCATAACTACCAGAAGTGGAATAACAACCCCGAATTCTATGCAAAGAAGTGAAGAAAAGGCTAAAAGGAAGAAAAAGAAGAGGGAAGTAGTAGAAGCCGAAGATGTAGATGAGGAGGAAGAGAATAATAGAATAATTAAAGAGGGTACGAAAAAATTACATGTCAAAAAAGATTTGTTTGAGATGGGATTCATTAGACCGAGAAAGGGAAGCTCGTTGATATAAAAGATCTACCATACCCGGGGAGTATAGCAAATGACAATTAAAAAATGTTACAAAGGAGAAAGCTAGAGGCCATTCATAGAATCATAAACTAGAACTACCATTCTCGGACTTACTTACTCTACACCCATTGGATTACTCTGCAACTATAAAAGAACTTGGGAATAGGAAAAAAAAAGCCTAAGTTGGATTGGCATGGAGAGAAGGATCGGAAATTGTCAAGAAAGGAATAGAGGACCCTGTGCAATTTAGAATGAGAATTAGTATAAGAGGAACGAAGATAGAATGCATGATTGACCATGGAGAAAGTCTGAACCTTATTTCCTAAGCTAAAGCACAGGAATTGGGGATCGGCGATCAAATTCAAGTTTGTGGAACTAGCGTTCAATTAATGGATAATTTTGCATGGGAGAGATCAAGGGATTACCTGTTGAGATTGGAGGAATAAGAACAAGGTTGAATTTACTAATAATGAATATGGAGGGAGATGAAGTAAGATCAAACACACTTATTGGACGACCAGCCTTGCACCAATTTTAGACAGTTGTAGACACATGAGAGAAGACTTACATCATGATTGTCGAAGGACAAAAGAAGTGTTTCAACTCGAGAGGAGATTTAGTGGATGAAGGGAAAAGAGTTGAAACAGGATATTGGTAAAGCGCCAATGATTTTCACTTGGGAGATGAAGAAGAATTTGGATACATAATGCCAAATTTAATCGAGGAAGATTAAGAGGACTTTGACTATGAGCACTATGAAGAATTGGATTAACTTTTCTTCGTGGAAGTAATCCTGAACTAACGAAACGAGGAATACACTTCATATATGTACCAATTCGACATGGATCGCGAGGAGGACGATTTGGAAGAAGAAAAGAAGCGATGGGCCGAAGATACAGATTACGCAACCAAGGAATGGTTGTTGGATAAATATTCCAACGAGTTTGAGGGCCTCGCCTCATTGACTAATCCATCTAAAAACAGGGGTCGATCTATATAACCTAAAACAAGCGCTTCTTGGTAGACAACCCAAGGTTATGCATTCACACATTCACGTTTCGCACTTTTCATTTCATCGCATTAAAACTCCTCTTACTTTTGTTCCATACTTTTAGTTATTCAATTCTAGACTAGACAACTTGTTTCAAAAGGAATGAAAATAAAAATCGAATTCTGATGCAAAATTTAGGGAGTCGGGCAGCAGGTCCACTACGGTCGCAGTGAAGCTTCTACGGCCGCATAAGGCTCATATCCCCCTTTTTTTTAAACCTCCCAAAATGATTTCTTCTCATCTTCACTTGCACCCCATATTTATCTTACTCATTGCATTCTTAGCTTGCCCATCAACCAGGAGCTTCAAGTTTTGAATACAAGTTGCACCAAACATTAGGTTTGGGGGAGACAAGCCCTAGGTGTTTTGCATGTACCATGGGTAGAACATAAAGAGATGAGAAGGTTGTTGAGCCAAGCACTAGGCGAGCCAAGAAACAAAAGAAGGCCACAACATCCAAAGCATCACAACTTTCACGTGATGCAAAAGCTTGGAACAAGGATCGAGGAGTGATTCCCGAGATAAACACCAAACGACGGAGTATCTTCTTTTTTCCTTTTTATATTTTTCAAGTGTTATTTGGTTTGCACTCGTTTAGGTTTGGGGGAAACGAGTTTGATCTATTTGGTACTTTGACTGTCACTCTTTAAATTAATTCGCATGCGTACTTTTCTTTATTCGCACACTTTATTTTCACGATTTACATTTCACTTTTAGGGTCTTAGCATTCCTTTACTCTTTACGTCTAAGTTTTATTTGCTATATGTGAAGAAGAGTTGACCTTAATGTAAGTATTTACTATAAAGCATGACTAAATAAGCGTATGATAGTTTTGTTTTCGCACTTTCACTTCTGGGACCAAGATTTTCATTTATCATTTGGGTAATTTGTATAATCTTCTTCCCTTGTTTTATTTTTATCATTTCTTCCATGGTTGGATGTGCTATTATATATTTGTTTCTTGTGACACAATGGGTATGAGTAGTTAAGCAATTTATATGGGTTGGTGATGAAATTCAAGTATGCTAGTCTAGGGCTGATGAATGTTGAATACAAAATGTCATTGTGGGATTAATCTTTGCAGATTAGTCTACGGTGTTACGTGGGGTGTGCGGTCGAAGGCTAACACCAAAATCTACTAGAACAATTCTTAGCTCAAGGTTAACTTCGATTGCTGAACCAATTATATAAATGGTTGCTTGAATTTGTGGAATTGACGACTCCACCATATCCATTGAAAATGGTTTCACTATAAAATGGTGTATCAACAATTGCCTTCGACTAGCTAGCTTGAATTGTAAACACCGATCCATACTCCCTTTGATTCATTAAAAACTCCATTTTTACTCTCTTTGCATGTTTGATTGATTGTTTGGGAGTTGGAAGTCGTAAGATGCAACTCTTTGTTGGAAACTAATCGATTAAAAATACAAACAAGACTAGTAAAGTCCTTTGAGAAAGACACTCGGGGTAACTGTCCATTTCACTACGGTTTTTCTAGTGATCTTGGTATGTGCATTTGGCTAAACAAACTAAACACTTGATTTGACGCATCAATTCTCTCTTAGTGAATTTAAGGCATGTTAAAGGGCGAAGTGGATTAGTTGAAGGATTACACCACCTTTAGATACCACTATAAACAAGTGTTCTTTATTTACTACAATTTACTTTTAGCAACTTATATGTCTATCTGATAAGGGAATATTACACTCAGCCACCTTTTTAGATGCCTTGTGAACGATTAAGTCCCTAATGATTCAGAATTTACAATGAAGTCCAATCTGAACATAAAGTTTGACTTTTGACAAAAAGTCCAGTTTGCCCCTCTATTTAAATATTTTTTTTTAAATACAAGTTTCATCTTATTACACATTTTTCTCAAATATTTTGTGTTTTACAATATAGACATATGATACTTCAATATAATTCCAAAAACTTTCCAATTAAACCCCAAAGTTTTAATTTTTGATAGTTTCATCCATCTTCTTCTTCATAATTTTTTTCAAAAAAACTAAAATTAAAAAAGGGAAGCTTCCATGGAAGCTCCATTGAAGCTCCAAAATTAGAGCTTCAAGCTCGGATCTGGAGCTTCAGCGAAGCTCAAATCGAGCTTCCATGGAAACTCAATTTGGAGCTTCCAAGCTCCGGTTTTGGAGCTTCCATGGAAGCTCCCTTTTTCAATTTAATTTTTATTTTTTTAGTTTTCTTATAAGTTGAAGAAGAAGATGGATGAAAATATGAAAATTTAAAACATTGAGGCTTCTTTATTACAATTTGAAAGTTTAGGAGGTTAATTGTAATAAAATGACATAAGGAATTTCAAAGAAAAGGGAAAAGAAAATGCATTTCCACTCTTCCTCCTATGACATCATCACCAAAGTTTCACTTTTGTCCTTCGATGTAAATAATGTTTTACTTCAGTTCAAAGTTTGTCCTTCTCCGTAATATGTGAAACGTTGAGGACCTAATCGTTTATAGGATATCTAAAAAGGTGTGTAGACTCTAGATGTAAATCGCCCATCTGTTAAACTATAATTACTCACTGAACACACACATAGTGAGTTAGTTAATTGTACAAGTCTTCAACGCTCCGAAAGTTAAATACTAACGGATATTTGTATATCTTGAGAAAATTTGTTTTAGACACAAAATGTTTTAAATGGTACTGATGATCTTATTTTTGCTTCTATCCATTCTCATGTAATGTTTCTCCTTTTCTTTTTGTTTCTTCTTATGAATCCTTTTCATTTTTCATCTACATCGCTTATCTTTTACCCCCATTATTTTTGCTTCTACCTAGTTCTCATCTACATCTCTTATCATTTTCCCCAGTTATTTTTGCTTCTACCTGTCTCATGTAATGTAATATTTCTCCTATTTTTAATATTTTTTATGATTACTTTTCATTTTTCATCCACATCTCTATACTTTTCCCCAGTTACATAGTTTTCTTTCTAAAGTTAATGTAGATACATTATTAAAAAAAAAATGAAATATGTTAGGTTCTACTCACACCGTCCTTCAATAATCACACCGTCCTTCAATAAGTTTCCACTTTTTTTACTTGTTTTAAACTTTTTTTTAATTTCCACACAACTTAATTCTAAATTCTACTGCAATAATAATTAGAAAACCTAAATTGTAATGTATTATTGTTACACTTTAATAATCTAATAATTTATTTATTATTTATTATTAATTTGTGGTCAATAAACTCTTTAGAATCCAGCAATACAAAGTGAGAAACTTATTAAGGTAAAAGAAATGTAAGAGAAAACTTACTAAAAATAAGTTAAGAGAGATTTAGCATGACATGTTCATTTAATCAAAATTTACACTATAACATTAGCTTTAGATCTTTCATAAAAATATACTACTATATTTTTAATTTAATTTTTAATTAATTAAATAAATATATTAATACATTTTAATATTACATTACAAAATATTTTTATGCTACTTTCAACTAATTTGTTGCGTTCGCATTGCTACCCGCCCTAATCCAAAGAATCCCAAGTAATATATGGATATAGTATAGTTTTAAATTATCACACCAATTGTATGAGATGTTAGTGTGCTCTTGACTTTAGTGTCACTCATGTGTATTTAATAAACAAAAATGTCAAATGTAACATAGTAAGATTTGTTTTTTCTGTGGTAATGTCGCTCTCGTAAACTTTTTTGCCAGAAGGGGAAGGTAAAAATAAATTAAACAAAGGAAACAAATTTACTTTTAAACATGAAAGTAAATTTTGAAAAGCACATAGTAGTATGAAACAAGTTGAAGTGGCCAACACATGCTCAATAGATAGGCTAAATAAACTTACTTTCCTTTTTCCTACTTGTATTACAAGATTCAATCATTCCCCTTTTCGGAAAGTTAAAATTTGTTAAGTACTCTTAAAAATTGATGCTTAAATTTTTCAAGATATGATATGTTTTACGTGAATTACGATATAATCTTTGGCACATATATAATATTTTTTGGAAAGAGGTTTGTCGTTTGGCCTCCACGATTAAGACATAGAGATAATTTGCCAATTATATAATTAGACGAAAAGTTGTCTTCCGAATATAATATACACATTTTGTCTTGAGCGATATCACTAAATATATTGGATATTGGAAATACAAAGTCCTAATGAGATACGGTCTCTATATAACTTATCTAAAGACGGCTTATATTATCAATAAAATCATCCATATTATTAATTGATATTAATCGAAACATATATGTTGTTAAAGAAAAAAGTTTTGTAAAAACACCAATGTTAAGAACATAGGTGTTTTGATTAATAACATCGATGATTTTCTTGACAATATAGGTCTGTCTCTAAATAAATTATCTAGAGAACCGTCTCTCAGGAGACTTACTCGAATTTAGTTATAGGGTCAGCAACTAAAGTTTCTTACTAAACATAACTCTTTTTTTCTTAGGAGAAGTCGATTTTTTCATTTAAGAAAACTACTTCAAATTACACATGTTTGGTTAAATCGAATGGAAAAACATTATATCCAAAAACGGTTATTTCTACCCTATAGCATGCCCACATGTATTAAATGTTGTCATATACAACACACTAAAGCATCAGGAGGAAGTAGAATATGCAGGTCTGAAACTCACGTATGATCAGATTAAATATCTGTCTTTATTGAAGATTGAGAAACTTTCAAGCTGCAGCAGTCTAAGACAATTTGAAGGTATGTCTCTATACCTTCAGATGACATCATAAACAGTGCTATGAACTAGTTCATAGTTGATGAGACGTCTTACGATAAAGATGATGAGAGCGAAGAGTTCAAATCTTTGTATCCACGATTGATGGAGGAGCAACGTATAATATATGAGAAGCTAATGTCTTCTGTCAATTCGGGTAAAGGTACGGTGGAGTGTTCTTCTTATATGGATATGGAGGGATCGGACTGGGAAGACTTTTATATGGAGAACCCTATGACCTAGATTGAGGTCTAAAGGAGATATAGTTCTTTCATTTGCATTGAGTGATATTGCATGACTTTTGCTTCCAAGGGTTAGGACAGCTCATTCAAGATTCGGCATACCACTTCATGCTAATGAGGACTCGATATCTTTGAAAGATCAGTGCAAATTCTAATGTTACAGAGTTATTTAAGCTTACTAAGCTTATTATATGAGACGGGGATCCTATTACGAATAAATTTTGCTTTGAGGCAGTTGATCGGAGCTTGAGAGAGGCTATGCATCGCCCTCATGACCCTTTCGGTGGCCTGGTGGTTGGTTTTGGGGGAGACTTTAGGCATATTCTTCCTGTGGTTCCTGGCGAGACCAAATACGATATAGTTAATTAATGCAGCCATATGTTCATCTAAGATATGGTCAACATGTGAAATCCTTAATCTAACTGAGAATATGAGGTTGCAGGTAAATATTTATCTTCTTTACTCATTTAAGTTGCATTATTAACAATAGAGTCTACATCACATGCAGTCTGGGAATTCACCTGGTGAGATAAGCGAGACGAGACAGGTTGCAAAGTGGATTTTACAAGTTGGTGATGGTGTTGCTGGTGAAAATAATGATGGTGAGGTTGATATAAACCTACTTGATGATCTACATATCAGAAGGTAGGTGATCCTATATCTACCATTGTTGATATTCGTACACATCATTGTTAGAGTACTTGACCAATCCGTCACTATATCCAAATTACTTCATTAATTGAGTCATTCTTGCACCTACAAATGACATTGTTCATGAGATTAATGAATACGTCATGTCTAAAATGCATGGTGAGTTCGTTGAATATTTAAGCCTTGACAGCTTCAGCATAGTGGATGATGTTAATGATGATATCTCTGAAGTGTTCACGGTTGAGTTTCAGAATAATATCAATCGTTCCGGACTCCCTAACCACAAGATTGTTCTTAAGGTTGGTTGCATGATCATGTTGTTGCATGTTATTGAAGTAAAGATGTTATCTGGAATGAATGCTGGGAAAAAGGTATTAATACCTAGAATGATGATGAGTCCATCGGACGACACAAAAATTCTCTATAGCTTTTGATAGGAGACAGTTCCTTATAAGTGTTTGCCCTTGCTCATGTCGGACTATACCTTCTAACACCAGTTTTTAGCCATGGCGAGCTATATGTTGCACCATCCAAGGTTACGAGCATAAAGGGTCTCAAGATACTTGTATGTGATGATATAAGGCAACACATATGATAAGACTATAAATGTGGTATACAAAAGAGGTCTTCCGCAAACTATAGGGTAATTTTAATTTATTTGCTTATAAACCTTGAAGACTTAAACATATAATTTAAAATAAATTATTAGTATTAACACATTGAGTAAACTCTTCTTTAAATTTTCTTTTACAGGAAAGGATTGACTAGAATTGATCTCTTTATTACACATGTTTTTTAAATCTCGAATAATGTAGTACTTTATATGTTTTTTCTACATTCTCTTTGAATGATAAATATGTTGTTTCAAGACATTATATATATATATATATATATATATATATATATATATATATATATATATATATATATATATAAAATACCCGTCAAATCTCGACGGACCATAAACTAATCGAACACATGACCTTAATATCTAGTGATGCGGATCTAGGTTTACTAATCACACTACAAAATTTTTTACTTTCTCCGTCCCATAACAAATGACACATTTGACTTTTCATCATTTTTTAAAGTCGACTTTGACATAAATTACTCCTAATTTAAAAAATGAAAAATATATAATAAAAATTATATTCCGAAAGTTTATGAAGTGTACTTTCATAATATAATTTTGTTAAATATTTTTTCATATATAAAGTAAGAGTAATTTGTGATTAAAGTCGACCTCAACTATTACTTAAAAGTCAAATGTATCATTTATTTATTGTGGGGCGGAGGGATTACATGGTTTTAGAAGTTGAGCAGGAGTGTAAAGATATTGGAAAATGATTGAGAGCAGATCAAGTCGTTAGCCGTTACGGTCAATTGAATTGGATCTGCCTCAGTTCTTATATGGGCCATAAGCCCGATTCAAGGTGTCCCAACATGCTATATAGGAAATCCCTAATAAAATTTTTGAAGTTAAATTGGGCTTCTTAAAGTCCACGTCGGCCACTTGACCTTTTAGCTATTGGGGGCCCAAACCCACCAGAAAATTGGATTCTGCAGTAGCAGAAGAGCTTCTTTTGTGAGGCTGTGGCTATTACTGAATCCGGGCCTGTTCCTACCCGGAGTGTGAGGTCAGAAAAACCTTGCACTGTAACGACTTTTTTGTGGGCTTGAACAGAAAATTAAGAGAGTAAAATTTATCTTATTTTAATCAACTCATTAATTTTAGTTCGAGATTCATTCAGTTTTTATTCATTTAGTTTTCTTGGATTCGTTTTATCTACAATTGATTCGATTCGTCGGTTTAGATTAGTTAGAATGAAACGAGCGTATGTAGTCCGACACCTAATTATTTTTTCCATGTAAAAACGCCACTTAGTTTTAATGTATTTTTTTACTCTAAACATTTCTTCGGCGTATCTATATTTTCATAATGATATACGAAATTTACTTTGAATTGCTTTGAATGGGAGAAAATGCTCTATCATTATCGCCTGTCCTTGTGATATTTGTAGATATGTCGCGGGTCAAATTCATGTATCTAGTTTATAGGTAGTCTGACCGGGGGATAATTGATAATTGGTGTATTTTTCTAAACATTAAATAAAACCATTCTTGGAAGAGTTCGTCTATACATGATAGTTTTAACATGAATTTGATTTGTCAAAACTCATATTTAACCAAATGGAATAATAACACAATTTCCATCTTTAAAGAAATTTTAACGAATACTTCAATGTTGAAATATGCACGAAAAACTTCAATACACTTGATATGAAAATTGATAGAGTTGAAATCAAGCTTTGATTTGAACTGAATAACGGCAAGAAAAAAAATACTAATTAATGTAGCGTGCGTGGCTAAAGACAAGGAACAAGAACTCAACCTTGTTCATTCAGCAGAATACCTAGAATTGACAGATCAAGATTCGTTGATTCTTACGAATACCGAAAATTAACTGATATGAGGAAAACCTCGATTTTTCGTATAATATCACAAAATTGTCCGTTAAAGCGATGAAAAAGTACTTAATTAGTAAACCCTAGCCGTCTATAGCATAAATAAATAACAGAAAGGTCCTCGAACTTAAAAGAAATCTACGAAAAAACACTAAAAAAGCAGTAAAATGCGATTTTGACCCTCCAGATGATAAAATTTGGTCCTACGAGCCTCTACGTCATGGCAAAGCGATGAGTCTTGTCTGAAACGCCGTTTCAACCCAGAAAACGCTGAGCAAATATCAAAATCGGACACTTTTCACTGAAACAGCAAAACTGTCAAAACTTACCAAAATGCTTCGGGTGATCCATTCGACCGGCATCACTAATATAAGGAGTAAAAATGGAAAATAAAACTTGATCCGTCAACTAACCTCATAATCTTTCCTTTTAAAATAGTAATAAAATATACATGTAACGAATCTGGTTAAATGGAGCTTTTAGCATTATTGGAAAAGGACAGCCTCTCCTACACAATTCGTTTCACATTAAATATGTCAGATTCACTTTTATTTATGCTCATAATCTTTTTTTTCTCTTTTGCAAAAAAAAGCATCTAGACTCTAATAACGGGTATCAATTACGGTATTTTTTTTTTCTTTCTTCTTACACTTTCGATGTATATCATTTCATTTCTTATGCTTTCCTAAATATAATTTTAAATCCATCATCATTTCAATTCAATTTATAAATAACCATTAACGGAAAATATTTATTAAAATAAAACATAAAACTTACC
The DNA here is from genome assembly GCA_026545765.1 of Plantago major. NCBI lineage: Eukaryota > Viridiplantae > Streptophyta > Magnoliopsida > Lamiales > Plantaginaceae > Plantago > Plantago major. Next base: position 31,423 of record JAIFAC010000428.1, read on the forward strand.
TGTTGTCCGATAAATTCTTGCATCTGAAATATATATTTAAATTCATTATTATCACTATTTTCATTTAGCCAGGATCATTTTTTCCTGGTCTGCCCATACAATCCACCATGCATTATAAATTGATATGGGCTAACATTATATTATTAATTAGTAGAGACATGTACGTAGTTATGTAGTTATTGTCTCTAATCACCTATGTATAGGCTTGTATGTGTGTATTATCATAACATGAATGAAGAAATATCTTTTTAGTTAATTGTGTTATTCTCTCCCCCATATTTCTGGAGTGTTTACGGATTCCCACTAACAAAAAAATGAATCCAACTTTCATTCATAACATAAATCCTTTTACGCGGAACAAAATATAATATTAAATAAGAGAAATTTAAATAAATAAATAAAAATACCTAGCATCTTTGCAACTACACTTGGCAGACATCAGTAGCACTCATAAAAGAAAAAAAAAAAGAAAAAGATGCAGCATATTTGCAATCTATGAGACTCATACATCAACTGCTCTATATATACAGAGGTTTTGACATGAACTATAGCAGACTATACATACTATCTCCAAACAGTTGTTTTTGTAGTATACAGAATTCCCTCATCAGCTGCTTTAAAATGAATAACCAACCATGCCAACCCCCCGCAGGTCTCCTCTCACTCGATCGATCATGTACACGGTTTCTAGTAAAAGGAAACCATAATTTGCTGCATAGTTCATAGTTCTTCCTGTTCTCAACTTTGAATTCCTTCATGCAGGTTATCTGACTGAGAATCCATCGTGTGAAAAGAAAACGAAGAAGCGGGGTGCCAATACTAAGACCAAAGGAGACAGGGGCTTCATTGAGGGATGGTAATTATCTTGTATCTATTTATCATAAGTTCTATAACTACTAATCTATACAGTCTCAACTTCTGTTAATGAAGAGCTATATATCTACGGAATATTTTAACAATTCATGTTGAAATCGCTCTGTCGACTGGAATTTTACTGATCATTTCTTGTTTGCAGCCTCTTTGCTTTATGCTGCTGCTGGATTTGTGAAGTGTGCTTTGACTAGATGATGGATATCAAGTGCCATAACCATCAGTTACTTTGGTTTCCTTTCGTTGTGTTTGATATACTTTGATTATAATGTATTCGAGTCTCTCTTTATGTAATTATATGTTCTGACAATCGGCTAGAGGGGCAGCGTATGTAATATGTATGCTGATTGTCGTAGAACTATTTCACCTTAGATTGTATACCTTTACAGTTAAACCATGTTTCCACTAATACAGTATTTCTATACACTCTGTCTGAAACAAAACAACTAACGATGTAATTATGCTCGTGGAAATGTGATCAATAAAGCCTGTACTAGTCGACAAGTAGGCACAAATGAGGCTCCAGTAAGTAATTGCAGCAACTTATTCACATTTACTGGTCATAATACAACATTTAAGTAGAGTTTTAGATGGCACTATGTAATGCAAACAATGTCTGTAAGATACAATCTTTCACTTAAGGATGATAGTAAGTGTAAATCACAAGCATTGCTACTATCAAAATGGTACACACCTTTTTGACGATGAACAAGTGACTAAGCTAAAATCTGAACTCTCTTGATGCCCATCCTGCTTCGTACCTACCAAATGAAGTCGCTGAAGGAACCTCAGTCAAATAATAAGGGTCTGGTTCGATGCCATAATCTGTTAGAGGCCTGTGCTCTAGGATATTGTCGTGCTCTTGAACAAAGTCAGGGATCTCGACCTCTCCCTTCTTTATATCATGCCAGAGGTATTGGAGGCGACTGACATACTTTATTTTCCAATATAAGCTGTGATAAAATGCCAAACGTAATTGAGCATATATGTTTAATCAGTATGATCAACAACACAGTAGCAAAAGATGAAAGTCAGACAAACACTCAGAACGACTATAAGATAACAACCCAGTAAATCATAAACATTGATAAAAGAAAGTAACAGAAGTTCTACTCAAAATCTCCAAATAACAGAAGTGGTAAAGATGAAATATAAGAGTTTAATTACTAACATACTTGGTTATACTTGTAAACTGTGACCAGACTGCAATAAGAACATCTAAATTTGCAATACATATAGCAGTAAACAACTCACCCCCCGCTTAAAAGGAATCTCCCAAGTGTGGCAAGGACAAGCCTTGATCGAATACCAGGATGAATGAAGTACACAACCTGAAGCCTGTCTTTGTAGTTCTCAGGTAACTCTTCATATATCCATCTCAGGATTGTAATACCAGGTGAGTTGTCATCGCTCTGAGCAGCACTGTTCATGTACACTATGCAGAATGGTCCTTCTGGCATCTCGGTCAAAATCTTATGAAATACGTACCTTTTCAGCCGCTCTCCAGAGATCACAGGTGCTGGATTCATTTAAAAAGCATTATAGCATCATCAGTGAGGAAGTAGACAGGGAGTTGAAGATTACACAAAATAACAGAAAATGAACAAGAGAAAGCATGTTGACATAGCCCCTCATCAATATTTGCACATTGCAAGTGCAGCTTTATTCCGAGATATATAGGCCCGAAATGATGAGAATTACGTCATAACTTCAGCAAAAACAACAGAGTACTTTCACGCACAAAAGCTTTTACCTATAAATACAAACCTATACCGTTAGTTAAACTTGGTTTTCTACTGGCCACATAACAAAAATCCAAATAAGCTACTAGTCAAGAAAATAACTTGATGGGCCAGCTTTACAAGAAAAGAAAAAATATAGAAGAACCAGATAACCATGTTTCTCATCTTCTAAACCAAGGGATACAGGTTAAATCTTAACATCCTTTAGAAGATGGCGGTCACTGAATGGTTATGGTTGTCCAAAGTATGAGGCAGCTCTTACAATCAATCTCAATTAACAGCTTGAAACGTTGCATTATGATATTTTAAGCCCCACCATTTTACCAGCCAAATTCTTGGTGTTCATTTTATAGATAGTATAAACAAAAGCCCAAGACCAAAAAACTCTATGCTACAATCTCAACTCTTCCCCTTACAATTAAATCGATGCACCAAACATAACTCTAACAATCTTGATCCCTGTCCTACTTTCCATGAGAATACCATCAATACAACATTATAGATACATAGACGGTTCGATTTTCCTAATTGTGGCAGAACGGAAACCAAACAAATATCCTAATTGTGGCAGAACGGATTCAATACATCACTATAGATACATAGACGGTTAGATTTTTCATGACCAGCAATTGACATTCCCCTAATTTACACTATAATTTGCAGGTGAAACGCAATTTAAGCATATAATAAAAAAACAAATTACCCTACCACACACACAGATTCCAGGTGGTTTCAGTTCAGCTAGTTGTATCATCCAAATTGAAGCTGAAAGTAACTCAAAAACTTACGAAATACACTTGATGCAAACAATAACCTCTTCTCCTCAAGTAAAAACAAAAAAAAAAAATCGAAAAACAGAAGCAATTGAATTGAATAGGGCGATTACCGGGGAAATACTTTCCGACGATGCGGAAGATACGATTGCCGGACTTATCGCAGCCTGGTTCGAGGCGGAGGAAGTGAAGGGCTTCAAGGTCGGAGAAATCTAGTATGGTTTGATCGGAGCAATCGTGCCACCTCTCCTCCTCCGCCTGCGGATGGGTTAAGAAGGGACGAGCATCCACGCCGAGGTCCGAGGCTAGAACCACCACCGAGAAGTCGTCTGATGATGAAGACGCCATTGACGACCCTATCTATCAGGTGGAGTAGAAAATAATTTTCATTATCGTTTTGGTTTCTCAAATGTTTTCAAATCCGAATCCTGACTTCACTGGGAGTCTGGGTCACTCAAAAAGACTATACGGTCCCGTACCAAATTTTCGTGGACCTCAACCCGAATTTTGTAACTGAAATATATAAATAATTTAAAATCAGTGTTCTTCATGGGAAGAGTCTGTATCATACCTTATCCATTTAACAGTATAGGGTCCGGATTTAGGCCTTATCTGTCGTACCCAACTAGGATCCTGACCCTGGTGCTCTCAATTAGTATCTCGCCTAGTTAGAGATCAGTGCAGGTTGCCCTGTTGTCTTTAATAGATGATACATACGAGGTTAAGTGAGTATACTTATCTTAAGCGAATAACATAACGTCTTGCTTAAATTTGATTAATTACGATTCAATGAATTGACAACAATTACATCCAAGTCAAAACCTATTTTCTAAGTTTACCAACTAAAAATTAAAGGGAAAAAAAATTAATTGGACTTAATTGCAATTTACAAGTTTCACTTTACTACACATTGGATACAAATGTTTTATAACTTACAAAAATAACCTAAAATATTTTAAATAACCCCCATAATTTCACAATTCATATAATTAACCCACAAAGAAATTTTTTATTTAAAAAAGAAAGGACAAAAAATCCCTTCCTCACCACTAGCCGAAGATATAAACGGAGCTCCATTGGAGCTGCAAATTGCAGCTTCGACGAGCTGTAATTAAAGCCCCATTGGAGCTACAATTGCGGACTCGATGGGCTATGAAGCTATCATTAAAGCCCCATTGCAACTCGATAGCGACTCAAGCGAAGTGGAATTAAAGCCCCATCGGAGCTGCATTCATTCACAGCTCGTCGGAGCTGCAATTGCAGCTCCGACGAGCTATAATTACAGCCCCATTGGAGCTGTGGAGCTGTAATTTTGTTGCTCCGGTTAAGTTCACCGGAGGTGTTAAAGGAGAAGAATTTTTATTGCGGGGAGGAAAAGGGTCCGGTGGTTGGAGGTGGTGGTTTGGTGGGGAAGAAGTGAATTGGAGGTGGTGGTGTGGTGGGGAAGAAGGAGGGTATAATTTTATAAGTAAAAGTTTTGGGGATTCAATTATAAAAAGTTATAACTTTTGTGGCTTATTTTGCAATGAACTAAAACTAATTTAATTATGGAATTATAAAGAATACATAAAATAGGAGAAAAAGTTGACTTTTGGGGGTAGAATGTAATTCTCAAATTAGGCATTTTTAATTTTGGACTAATCTGTAATAGTCGCCAATCTAGGGATGAATGTGAAAATGGTGCATATTTGTTGGTCCAGATAACGGCAAAGTAAAAGACTAGGAGGGGGGTGAATAGTCTTTTACAACTTTTGTCGATATACACAGTTTCTGAGATATCTGTGAAGATATCTGATACTTAATTTCAGAGAGCGGAAGACTTTTTGTGATAAGTGCACGTGCTCAGCAGAGTAAAAGTGTGTAAGTACTTAACAAGATGACTAAAGCAAGGTAAATGCAGTAAGTAAATAACATAGCAAATTATAGTGGTATCTGAAGGTGGCGTAATCCTTCAACTAATCCACTTCGGCCTTCTCAGACCTAGAAATTCACTAAGATAGTTATTGAGTTCACCTTACAATAAACCTATCCATTGATTCCCTTTTACACTAGGTTACCAACCAAGTGTCCCTCCTGAGTTATTCCCCGGCTCCCAGCCAAGTACTTCCTATACTCAGAAACCTTTGAGCTGTTCCTTAGTTTCCCAAACTAAGTACTTCCTATGCTCAGTAACCTTGGAGTTGTTCCTTAGTTTCCAAACTAAGTACTTCCTGTACTCGACGTCGTGTATGGTGTTGGTTATGATGGTTTGCCAGGCGAGTAGTCTTAATAACTTTTTCAGTTATGTAGGAATACTCTATAGAAAAAGGATCACTTAACACACTTCACAATGTGTGGTGATATGTTCTTTACTAACCCAAGTCTATGTTAAATGTTCTGGAGAATGAAACTCAGATACTTGATCTTTTGATTCAACTCCTTCACAGATAGCAAGACTTGTTAAGGATTAGGACACTTGAAACTTTTGTGCTACTTAGAATTCAAGAGCTTAGTCGCAACTGTAAGCTAAAGAGTAAGTAGGCAGAAGGCTTGTATGCTTGAGAGAAAGATACCACTAGTTGTATTATCAGAGAAGCTTAAAATATTCAGTTTTGTGTTCTTGGTGTTTTCAGTGTGTCTTTCAAGCATTCTAAGTGTTGATATTTATAGTTGAAAATCATGTCGTTTGAAAAGTATCTGTTAGGCTCAAATGAATTTCAAACTATCGATATCTGAAAATAGTACTGCAGAAGACATTGTCACATTTCAGAGATTTCCTTTTTTGTTCAGATGTCTCTGTCTGCGCATTTATTGCACTTGTACTATTTTTGTCCTGCAGTGCCAACGGAACTATGCACGCTTTCTGAAGCATTGCATGTCCTTTTCAAGAGACTCTCACATCTCCAGATACTTTATCAAAACATTGTTTCCTGGAAACAAAGTTTTGTCCAAGGTATCTGAGTGTAGGTATTTGTGGGCACTTTTCCTCGTTCAGAAACCTTGTGTTCTCAGATATCTTTTGTGAAACTTGTTTATTGAAAAACACTTGTTTCTTCAAGATATCTGGACATAGGTATTTGATGAGACCAATTTCGTTCGTCTTGAGCAATCTTGTGCAGTCTTCAAATCTTCAAATTGTTGAACTCTTCTGCCGGATGCCTTCTTCTTGGTCTTCTTCAAAGATATAAAAATTACATTCAGAGACCTAACATCCTATGCAAGATTGATATGCTCAAATTACTACTTAGGAAACAAGTAGAAAGCAGTTGTTGTAAATAGACAATGCTAACCACGAGGTCGTTCGCTAAGGAATCAATTAGGCTATCGCAACGAATGAAAACAAACAGTTACTTGTGAGACAAAGTTGATTTGTTTGAGTTTGAGTACTCCTTAAAACTAGAAAACTGAAATTACCAATGTAGTTGTTTGTAAGAATGAGGTAGGAGGAACACAGTAGTTACGATCAAGCAATGCTAATTCGCTCTAAGGATACGTTCATACTGTCACACGATGGGTGTACAGAAAACTATCAATTCAACCTTTACCAAACGAGTTTGAAGATATTTGAACTAGAGTAATCGTGGATCATCAATCCACGATCCTTAACCAAAATGGTTTAGAGAATCTTTGAACGAGAGTATTGAATTGAAGGGTTTTTACGAAGATTTTTGAACGAGCCTAACCTATATTAACGATTTTGAACCCTAGAAGCGAATACGCAAAGCTATCACGCAACTACCATGTTCGGAGTGATTTAGCTACTCATAATCGAAGCAAGGATGAAAGAATACAAGATATTGCCCATGTTTAATATAATCAGAATGATAATCGCATGCAAGCTCAAACAATTAGAAGCGAGTAAGAGCGAATTGAATAAGATAAAACAATAGAGATTTACCACGATGTCGAGGATTCGATATCAATCCTTCGATGAATAATCAAAATTAAGCTCCAAATTGTTATCAATGTCAAAGTATGGATGTATGGAGCTTTTTCTATCCACTAGGTTTTGATCTCGGGCCAAGTGTGTTTTTGACAATAGAATGAATAACCAAAGTAATTGTGTCTTCTTCTAACTAATAGAAAGGAGAAAAACTAAGTCTGGGCGAATTAGGAGACGAAATTGCAGAAAAAACGGCAAAAGAGAAACTGGCGCCGATTTGGCGTCATGCCAGAAAGTTCTTTGGCGTCATGATAATTAAGGTCGCCATTCTTCTGAGGACCGTTTTGCCTTTGGCCTTTGACTCCAATTCTTGATATTTTGGCCTTCCCGCTCCACTTCTAGCATCCATACGAGGCATTAGAACTCCATATCTTGTAGATGCATATAAAATACACCATTTTGCCTTCAATTAGCGCGGTTTAGCCAAATACCTACAAAACACACAAAGAACAAAACAAGTAAAAATACTCTAGGAAAACTAATAAAACTATACTCAAGGATGACAAAAAGACGATAAAAAAGTCCAAATGAGACGGTATAAAACCGACTCATCAAACTCCCCAAACCGAACCCTTGCTTTGTCCTCAAGCAAGCAAATAAACCTAGACATAAACTAGACTCAAACCACGAAAACAAACAAAGAGTCAAGGTCCCAAGTGACCGAATCTACCATTGTAAACAATAAGTCCATGAGATGCAAAAATTTTGTCATCAAACCAACTTTGGCAAAACAGTGTACAGAAAATCAAACACAAACGTTTCCCAGACAAATAGCACTTAAGTGTAGCTCGCTAGTCCCTCACAGGTGAATGTAGTGTATCTCTCACTCGCTTGGAAGTATCCAAATGGGGTATAAGCTCAAAAATAAACTGGGAAGGTGACTTGCATCACAAAGGTGCCTAAAATATCTTATGCTTTTGTACTCGTCTCATTAGATCGAAAGGGACTTAACATGCGACTCAATTTTTCAGAAAATAAAAGCTGAAGCTGCTCCCCCTATTCAATTCAAAACAACATCAGATCTCGTAACACTTCGCTGAACTCAGTGCATGGCCACATTGGGCTCTTTTAATATCAATTTTTTGCGGTGTACATTTCTGAAGTCCGCACTTTTGTGCGTGTCAGTTTGGTGTACGTGCCATCAACCCTGTTAGGATTATCTGTTTAGATTTTGATCAGCAATCTAATGACTTATCTTAGCTAAAAAAGGTGGTTAGTACTCTTGGTTCACTTGAACACTGTAAAAGAGGAAACTCACTAAGTATGATAGTCTAGCAAATCTTGTATAGGATGTTAGGTCTCTGAAAGTAATTTTTATTCTCTGAAGAAGGCCAAGAAGGCATCCAGCGGAAAAGTTCAACAAATTTTGAAGATCAAGGCGCACAAGATTTTGAAGACAAAGGCTTTTCAGATACCTATGACCGGATATCTTGAAGACCAAGCATTTTTAAATAAGCGGTGTTGCAAAGATATCGAGAAATAAAAGATTTAAAGCGAGGAAAAGTTCCCACAGATATCTACACTCGGATACCTCGGATAAAGATTATGTTTAGGAAAACAATATATTTTCAACAAGTGGTATCTGAGTTGTGATAGTCTCTGAAAAGGGCGTGCGAGGCTTGAAAGCATGCATAGTTCGTTGGCACTCTGAGGACAAAGTATAATCTGATTGCATTAAATGCGCGGACATAAATGTACGAACAAAAGCGGTAGCTTACGAAAAGAAGACAAACCTACTACAGTACTATACTCAGATATCAATAGTTTGAAATTGAGTTAAGCCTAACGGATACTATTCAAACGACACTCAAATTCATCTATAAATATCAACACTTAGACTGCTTGAGAACACACCTTAGAACAAACACAGAACTTACATTGAATACTCTCACAAGCTCTCAAGCACACTACTTACCTTCAAGCTTTATGTTGCGACCAAAGCTCTTGATTCTAAGTAGCACAAAAGTTCTAAGTGTCCTGATCCTTAACAAGCATTGTTATTTGTGAAAGAGTTGAACTAAGATTTCATATCTGAGATTCATTCTCTTGAACACTTATCATAGACTTGGGTTAGTAAACAACAAGATACCATACATTGAAAAGTGTATTAAGTATACTTGATTCATAGAGCTATCTGAATAACTGAACAAGTTATTAAAGACTCACCTGACAAACTACCTTAACCAACACCTTAATCGGCGTGGAGTACATGAAGTACTTAGTTTGGGAAACTAAGGAATAACTCCAAGGTTACTGAGCATAGGAAATACTTAGTTTGTGAAACTAAGGAATAGCTCAAAAGGTTTCTGAGTACAGGAAGTACTTGGCTGTGAAAGCCGGGGAATAACTCAGGTGGGAACCTAGTGTATTTAGGAATCTAGAGAAGATACTTGTAAGGTTACCTCAATTATACATCTTAGTGGATTCTAGGTGCGAGAAAGGCGAAGTGGATTAGTTGAAGGATTCGTCACCTTGAGATACCACTATAAAAGACTTGTGTTATTTACTTTCTGCAGTTTATCACTTGCTTTATTTATCTTGCAAAGTATTTACACTTATCTTGCTGAGCACGTGCAGTTATCACAGAAAAGTCTTCCGCTCTCTGATATCTTCACAGATATCTGAGAAACTGTGTTTATCGACAAAAGTTTTAAAAGACTATTCACCCCAGGTCTTTTACTTTGTAGTTATCTAGACCGATAAGTGGTATCAAAGTGGAGGTTCCCAAGCCTTACGCGAACCTAGATCCGATAAGTGCCCACTAAGCGCTTTTCACCTACACTTGATTTGTTTGTTTAGTGTGTTTCTTTGCGGGATGTCTTTAAGTGGCCCCAATTCTCAAGCCGGAGAATTATGAAAATGGAAGAACAACATGATGCTCTACCTAGAAGCCATCGATGTGAAATGATCGGCGTGATAAAGAATGGCCCGATAGTCATTCAACAACTCGAAGCAAGTCATAGAGGTTTCTAATGGTAGACAGAGAACAAAGCGATGGGTCTTCCGCAGACGGATCGTCGACCGGTGGGAGACACGCCGGTCAAGTTATTCTGAACCGAAGCCCGAGAGCTCGAAATCGGAAGATGCAGAGAAATCGATTGGATGGTCGAGCTCATAATATCATCATCGTTCTACTCCAGAGCACATACTGATTAAAGCGTAGGGTGCAAAATGGCGAAAGTGGCTGCAAGTGATTGAAGAAATCATGTGGCCTGAGAAAACAAAGGAAAATAAGTTCGAAGTTTTGAAGCTCAAATTCCAAAACTTTAAACAAGGTCCCACAGAGACTCTTGAAGAACTAGATTTCCGGTTTACAACACTGATGAGTGACATGGCTGGACTTGGTGAAAGTAATAGATATACCCAGTCAGAAAAGATTGAGACTATTGTGAGAAGTCTAAATCATAACTGGGAGCACGCAAAGTTTTTCTACTTTAACCAAGGAATGCCAGATATCACTCCAGTGGAACTTTTCTCTCACCTTGCCACCGTTGACTATGAGACAACTCAAAGAGAACAAACAACTGAAAAGTTGCAGAATGTTGCTCTAGTTGCTCAAGGAAATTATGAAAAGAAGAAAGGAAAGGAGGTGACTGAGGATGCTCTTGCTGTAAAGCAAATGGGAAAATATGTCAGTCGAGAAATTGAGAAAAGAAAAGCCAAAGAGAAGCTGAAAAAGCATCTAGGCTCAAACTATCACCAGTACAAAAATATGCAAAGCTCGCTGAACAAGCCGGCTCATAAAGCATCAAGTACTGAGGAAGCATAAATTGGAAATGATATATGTTTCTATTGTCAGAAACCTGATCATTTCAAGAAGGATTGTCCTGCCTTCAACAAACTTAAGACAGGTGACAAGAAAGATAGAAGAATCTTCAAAAGAAGTCAAAGAGCTATGCTCACTGAAGAAAGGAAAAAGATCCAAATCCAACTGGATGCTCTAGACATTGAGTCTGATTCTGAGGATGAAGACTCAGATGATTCCACACTGCCTTCTCCAGAAATGTGCAGTGTTTCTCATGAAGTAATTGACTTGGGACAAAAGAAGAAAGAAGTGTGTGGAATGGCTGAAGAGATCTTTCCAGATATCTCCAACATTGAACCTTGTCTAATGGCTGATGAGGTAACACATACTTCCTGTTATACTTATGAAAGTGATGAAGAAGGAATCAAAAATCTGGAAAATCTCAGAAGAGAACTTGATCTCTACAAAAGAGAATTTCTAATGGTCCGAGCTAGAGCCGAAATTCTTGAAGAAGAAAAGAATTTTCTTGTAAAGGAAAATTCACAAATACTCAAGATATATGAGAAAAAGGATGCTGAAAATGCATTTCTCAAGGCTCGGATATCTGAGACCGAAAAGTCACATAAAGAAGCATTGGCCAATCTTCAAAAGAAATGTGAAGATCTTCTTTCTGAGAATGAAGAACTCAAAAAGAAAGAATTATATTTTCAATCTTATGCCAAAGCTAGTGACACTCTTACTGAAGTACAATCTTATTTAAGAGATCCTTAAAAAAAGAGAGGACTTGGGTTGGACACACACACAGACAGTTCTACCACTCTGAATAAGAGTGATGAAAGACGAACATTTGTCGATTCTTTCGACAAGGTGATTCCCAAACAATCTGATTAGTCGAAAGCTAAGGTTGTTGACAAAGAAAAGCGATTCTGTTGAGCCTTTGTGGGAAAAACAAGTCCCGAGGAAAAGCTTGGGAATGTCTACGAAAAGAAACATAACAACGAAAAGTGCAATCACCACGCTATGTCTCTCGGAAAGGAAAAATTGCGGAGTGACAAATTCTCCTATATCACGTTTCGGAAAGAAAATAGATTATCCGGAGACTAGCAAAGGCTTGAGAAAAGATCTCAGATAGCACCAGGTGCTCGGAATGGTATTGTCTATAAAGTCATCGGGAAATAACTTGCTCGTGAATACCAACAAGAGCAAGAACGATGGTTAAAGGCTAGAATTGCTCACAACAATTATCAGAAGTGGAAAATGAATCAAGCCACTGAAAGTCTGAATGCCAGGGCTTGAAGAAATCTGGCTAGGAAAGCTAAGTTTGTTGAGAAGCAGACTCAGAAACCTGACAGGTATCTGAAAGCACCAAATGGAGCACCAAGGAACACACCAAGGAAGAAAATAGTTCTTATTAACAATGATACTAATCATTTAACTAAAATTCCTCCTTATGTTCCTGTTAGACAAAAGAATGTTCCTAAGAAATTCATTCAAAAATGGATTCCTACTGGAAGATTCTTTAGTCCAGATGGTTCCATTGTTGGCATGAGAACCTAATCTCCGGTTTCCTGTTTTGTGCAGAACACTCTAAAGACTAATTCAAAGTGGCATTTTGATAGTGGATGTGGGAAGCACATGACATGAGACAAAGCAAATCTGATTGACTACAGAAAGTGCAATGATGGACCAATTATCAGATTTGCTGGAGGAGATGAAAATCCAACCATAGGTTTTGGCAATTTGAAGTTTGGAGCCCTTACAATCTCTGAAGTACTTCATGTAAAGGGATTAAAATATAATCTCCTAAGCATGAGTCAACTAGTAGACAAAGGGTACACTGTCAAGATCAAGTCAAAACTATGTAAAGTGATTGACAATGAGTCAAAGCAGACAGTCTTGGTTGCAAGGCGTAAAGGAAATCATTATGTTGCTGATTGGGCATCCGCCACAACTGAAGAATGTCTCATGGTGAGTCAATCTGGCCACACTGAAGAAAATTGGCTATGGCATAAAAGAATGAGTCACTTGAATTTCAAAACTGTGAATAAGCTAGCCAAGAAAGAGATGGTGGTTGGTTTACCCAAAATGGCATATAGAAAAGAAGGTGTATGCTCGACTTGCGAATGGGAAAACAATCCGAAACATCTTTCAAGTCTAAAACTAGACATTCGGTGAAAGGCCACTGCAAATGTTACATATGGATCTTTTGAATCCTCTGTAACTAGTTATGCGAGGAAAGAAGTATGAAGTTGTTGTTGATGATTACTCGATATTCACTTGGGTTTTCTTTCTCAAACACAAATCGATGCAAGGGTTGAGATACTGACTTCTTTGAATAAGCTCGAAGTCATGAAAAATGACAAGGTATCATGTCGAAGCAGACCATGATGCGAGTTTGTGAACTGTACATAAAAGAGTTTTGTACTGCAAAGGTATACATCAACTACCTTCTACAGAAGGACACCACAACAAAATGGTGTTCTTGAAAGAAAGAATAGGACCACGAAAGAAGCGGCAAGAACAATGCTTGCGACCTTTGAAATAAGTGAAATCTATTGGGTTGAAGCGTAAACACGACATACTACACTCAAAATAGATGTCGATTAACAAACACCATGACAAAACTCCTTACGAGCTTTTCATTGGTAGACCCCTAGTATCAAACATCTAAGGGTGTTTGGTTGCGGATGTTTCGTTCTTAACAATGGAAAAGAATACTTGAGAACATTTCAACCAAAGCGGATGAAGGAGTATTTCTTGGTTATTCTCATAGAATCTACAACAAAAGAGCAAAAGATTGAGGAATCTGCTCATGTAGTATTCTATGAAGAAAACGAAAGTACTCTTGAATGATGATCTCTCGATAGGTTCAAAGAGCGATGATTAGAGATTACGAAAAGGATCCTCGAAGGAAACAATTTTATCATTTCAAATAGAGGATGAGTCGACAATGAAAAGCAACCTATGCTTTGTAACAACGGATGACTCTAAGACATGATGAAGAATTTCCTATGAGAATTCCGAAATGGAACAAATTCTTGAGAACCTTCATCATGAAAAGGTATCCAAAATGAGATTCTTTGAAATGCAAGATTGGATATCTCTAACAACTGAAAGAGTGTCGGATATCCATGAAATTTCCCATGTGTCGATATCTCGAATCTTGCAAGTATCTCATCAAGATCATATTGATTCACATTCAAATCAAAATGATATTGATCCTACTAGTTCAAAACCCATTATGAAATGGATAAGAAATCATCCTGCAAAGGATGTGATTGGTCCCATAGACCAAGGAGTTAGAACTAGAAGAGCAATCGCTGAAAATGCAAATTGTCTCTATGGATGTTTCATCTCAAACATTGAACCAAAAACTATTGAAGAAGCATTAAAGGATCAAGATTGGATCACTGCAATGCAAGAAGAGTTGGATCAATTTGAGAGAAACAAAGTCTGGAAACTGGTTCCATTTGTTGACGGAATATCTGTAATCGGAACCAAGTGGGTTTTCAGAAACAAAATGAATGAGTCTGGTGAAATAACCAGAAACAAAGTTAGGTTGGTTGCCAAGGGATTCACCCTGACTGAAGGACTAGATTTTGATGAATCTTATGCACGAGTTGCAAGATTGGATGCAATAAGACTCTTTCTAGCCTTTGCAGCTCATAATGACTTTACAGTTTATCAGATGGATGTCAAGAGTGCATTTCTAAATGGTGAACTTGCTGAGGAAGTCTATGTTGAGCAACCACCAAGTTTTGAAGTTTTCTCAGAAAGTAGGATGGTCTATAAGCTTCAGAAAGCTCTGTATGGGCTGAAACAAGCTCCAAGAGCATGGTATGATACATTGGCCAGATACCTACTATAAAGTGGTTTCAATAAAGGAGTTGTTGATAAAACACTCTTCCAATTGAACCATGATGGGAAACTACTTTTAGTTCAAGTATATGTTGATGACATTATATTTGGATCTAAAGACAAGCAACTTTGTGAAGACTTTGCTGAACTCATGAAATGTAAATTTGAGATGAGCATGATGGGAGAATTGAATTACTTCCTAGAACAAGTCAAGCAACTCGATGATGGAATATTCATTAGTCGAACAAAGTATCAAAGGACATGCTCAATAAGTTTAATCTAAAGCCTTACGAAAGAATGCTAAGATACCGATGAGCATTGGAACCAAAATGACCTATCTTGAATCGACAAGAGTGTTGAAGAACACAAGTATAGGAAATTGATTGGATCTCTTGTACCTCACTTGCAAGTAGACACGATATTCAATATGCAATTGGAGTGTGTGCTAGATTTCGGACAAATCGATGCAATCACCTACAACATTGCTATGAAAATATTGAGTTATGTAAAGGTCTTGTAGAAGTTGGATTGTGGTATCCAAAAGATAGTGGATTGAGTTTGGTTGGCTATTCGGATGCGACTATCTTTGGATCATTGCTTGATAGAAAAAGCACCTCGGGAACTTGTCAATTTCTTGGTGCTAGATTGATATCTTGGTTGATGAAATAAAATTCAATTGCCACATCTACCACGGAATTTGAATATATTACTCTTGGGTGTTGTGCTTCACGGATATTGTGGATACAACAACAACTCGAGACTATGGACTCGATGAAGAAAACTCCATTTTCTGTGACAACACAAGTGCCATTGCCATAACTTAGAATCCTAAGTTTCATGCAAGAACAAAGCACATTGATGTTAGACACCACTTCATCAGAGACCATGTTGAAAAAGGTAATATAGAGATACTCAAGATTGTCACTGAAGACCAACTTGCAGATATCTTCACTAAGCCACTATATGTAAGAAAGTAGATTCTTAGCCTTAAGACACATTCTTGGACTATTGGAGCTACCAAAGAACTGAAAAAGTTCAGATATCTGAAGAAGATATCAAAGGAGAGAGAAAAGGAATCTGGATCGGGTATCCAGAGAAGAGTATCTGGAGCAATTATCCGAAAAGAGGAATCAGAGCAGGTATCCGAAACCAAAGGCTAAAAGGTAAAATGGCTATTTGAAGATTTAAAGCGAATTTTCGAGATATCTAGATCACTTTCGGAGGGGGACACAAAAGTGAATAGTACAACTGTCTACAGTTAACTACTATCTTGAAATTTGTATTATTTCTATCTTTGTAAAAAACTTTGAAAAGACAACAAGTATAAGATAGAATCAGATACAAACAATGTTCTCATTCACACAGAAACGTGATTCAGATAGCTAATAGCCAACATTCATTAAATGGGCACAATTACAATTGTTGATTGTGATCATTCTTTGAAGAAGCGATGGTGACCCTTGATGAAATGGGCGATTGATCTTTACGGAAGAGATTAATTCTCAGTAAATAGTGGACTGTTGAAATTCCGACATGGCCCACTATGCATTTAATGCCGAACAAACTTTTACCCACGTCTGTCTGCAATTCACAGATATGTATATACAAAACCTATTTGTGTGTATATGTTTGTCTGAATTACCTTGCTATATATATATATAGGATTTTGGCAAAAGAAATTACTTTACTAATCGACATTCGGACTTACAAGAATAGCAAAATCATTCTTGACCTACGCAAATTTTTGTTAGTCTTTACGCAAAGAATCACTAATATCTCATCAAATCTCTTTCAAACTTTCAAAACACTTGCACTATATAAAGAGATGGCTCATAGCGTTAATCCCAGAAACCCCAATCTTCTACCACTGGTACTGCTGAAAAGCAAGCACCAGAGTTGGTTATAGTAAACAATCGATTGGTAGGAGACTTTAATCCCGATCATTGGACTTCAAATCACAGAATGATTTGGGGTGGTGCCATGATTGAGGAATACCTCATGGCTGCTGTTGAAAATCAAGCCGATAGGAAGCTAATTCTTGACATGCTTGAAAAGGCACAAATCAAGGGTTTTCTATCTGCTCTTCCTAGTGGAATTTCTTCACTGGATGTGTTAGAATTCTACAATAACTCCAGGATTATATCATGTGTTTCTAAAGGCACTGCAATAGTGTCTATAAAAACTAAGGTCTAAGGAAAGGAAATCCTTTTGGACTTAACAACTTTCTGTAAGTTGTTTGATCTTCAAATCTTGGAAAGGATTTTGAAATAGACACCAAGGATGATGATCTCCTTGAAGGTGTAAAACAGCTGTACAGTGATGTGTGTGATCTTGAAAAACCAGATACACACACTGATTTCAAGCTTGCTGACTTCAGAATTAGACATCTGCTGGTTCACTAGGATGTGTTGGCATGCATTCTTCATAGATGCTTTGATGGTCTACAAGGAGGTCTTGACGGATAAGCGAAACGGTTGGATGATGATGTTCTTGTTGCAACAACAAGACAAAACGCTGGAAAACCCTTTCAATTCGGGAAAGTACGCCTTTATGAAGTTTGTGAAGAAGATTCAAGGCTTTGAGCCTAAAATCGCTAAGGGAGTTGCTGAGCTAAAGGCCACAGTAAGCTATGGTCTAAAGATATGCTACTTGCTGGAGAATCTTGGCATTGAGATCAGAGAGAAGGCTGACATAGCCAACAGTAACCTACTCTACAAATATGAGTATACGAACTTGATGAAAAAGGTTACTGGATCTCAGAAAGGTTCCAAGAAGCGAAAGACTGAAGAGGTATCGAGGAAGGTTGCTACCAAGAAGCCCAGAACTTCACGAAAAAGTCTGCTGGCAAATCAGTAGACACACCCATTGAGGTTGTCGATTCCCAGATATCAGCCGCCACTGCTGATGAACTCATAAATGCAGATGAACTCATCAATGCTGTAAAACAGATATCGGCTACTGAACAAGTAGACTCAGCAAGAGAAAGTGCTTTCAGAAATGTTAAGACTACTGCCGAAAGCCTTGCTGATGAACTCATCAATGCTGCTAAAGAAAGTAGTGATAGATACCAAGCCCTATCTACAAAAACCGTAGGGATTATGGACCAATCAGTTCCTAATGCTGATGAGAGCTCTGACGATGAAGATGATGAATTACTCATCTCTCAAGTCCTAGAAAATTCAAAAAGTGCTAAGGTTACTGAAAAAGTAACTGGTGTAGAGGTATCTGAAGAAGAACCTACACCACAGGTTGTTGAACAAGCACTTGTTTCAAAGGTTGCTGAAGAAGCAACTGTGTCCAAGGTCACTGGACAAATTACACCATCAGAGCAAGAAAGACTGAAAGATATTGAAGATGCTCTGATGAGTGATAGCTTAGTGTTGGAGGATACTGCCATTGCCTCAACACTCAACAGTCTGTCTCAAGCACAACAACCAAAACAGCCAGATGTGAATACTGTTGAAATGGTACTTGAGTTACAGAAACAAGCATCTTTCATTGCTGAAGAAAATCCTGCAAAAGAGCAGGTTCCCCAACTCAATGAGAGGGATCAAACTGAGGCATCTGCTCAGAATGATCAACCAGGGGAGGCAACTGAGTTGCATACTCAAGAAAGGTCTAAAGTACCTGAAAGTTCAAACAAAGAAGCTGAAATGGAACAACAAGACCAAAACATAGAAGGGTCACAAGTTCCAGAGACCAATCAGCCTGACACTGCTCAGGTAGTTGAATGGTTTAACTCTCTACTTTTGATAATTTGTGTTTATTAATCTTGTTATTTAATAAAATTTCTTTGTTACAGGCTGAATTAGAAACACAAGAACAAGAGGAAGCTGGAAAGCTTGCCTCGAGAGGCCCGAAGGAGGCTACTACAACCTCATCTCTTAAGGAATGCGAGCACATGTACTACGGTGATAGAGAGTTTAAGATATTACTTTTCAGATATATGTTAATACACTTAACTAATTAAGTGGATGTTTCTAATAGGCTCAAGCGAGAAAGAAGAAGATAAGGCAGACATGCCAGAAAAGGACCCAGAAACCGTCAATGTTTCTGAAGAAAATGTCATTGAGCCTTCTAGTGTGAAGGTATATGAAAATCAGTGATAAACATTCTTCATTATGGGTTAATATAAATTCTTCTCTAATTACTCAATACTTTCTACTTACAGGCTCATTCGAGTAGAAGTGCAAGGGAAAAGTTGCGACATCCCCGCACCCATGGAAATGATGAAACCCCCCCAATCACATCAAAGAACACGAAGCGAAGCGAGCGCGAAAATGAAAATGAGCCTCCTGTTGAGGAAGTAAGTGGAAACCTCAGAAATCATTGAAGCTTAATTGCATAAATTCTTTCATGACAATTTCCTAAGTATTGTGATAATTTTAATTCTCAGGATCAAGCAGAAAGAAAGGTTGATGAGGACCAGACTTCCAAGTCTCCACCTCACAACAAGATATCTGAGGCACCCCTTACCTCAGTAGTACAAGTCTCTGAGCCTGATGTACTCATTCAGGTAACTCAGAAACCTAACTACACTCGTACTCAGATATCTACACAAGTTTTGAATCTAACTCAAAATTCTTTCTTTCAGGCTCAAACAAGTGCCACTAAGGTCCCTGTTGATGAGAAAGAGGACTTGCTTCCTTTCTTCAAGGAACACACTTTGCCAAAGCATCTGAAATGCTTCAAGAAATGGCAAAAGCTCCGATGCTCCGATCTATCTAAAATCTTAAAGGTGACTGATCACCACACAAGGAGAGCACGAGCCCTTGACTTGGAAAACTACATCCATGCATTGTTCCCCACTGAACAATATTCTTTCGGAACATTGATGGATAAGGATTTTGTCAAGGAAGTGGCCAGAAAGCTGATCCAAGCTTTCAAACAAGCGGATGGCATTCAAGCCTATTTTGCCCCAGGCTCTACAATACATACCCTCTGAACAAGAGGAAGTTAATGGGCAAACGGTCACTATTCCAGAAGTGATCAACCTGGTCTCTGAAGATGAAGAAGAGAAGGAAACTGAAGATCCTCCTTCTGACCATCACAAGGATGAGGATAAGAAGGATGATGATGATGCCCCTGCACCAGGGACAGGAGGGATTCCACAAGGAAACAATGCCTCAGTTGCTGAAAAGCACACTGAGAGGACATCACAGCAATCCCCTCCTCCATATCCTAAGAAATCTACTCATCCAACTCCCCAACACAAAGATACTACTGAACAAGTAGTTGAGCACTCTGAGGAAACAACTCAGAAAATATCAGATGCAAGCGAGTTGCTCAACTCGAACAAGCATTGGAGGAAGAACAACAGCTACATCTTCAACTGGAAGAAAAGATAGTTGAATCCAGAGTCAAGCTAGACAAACTTGAAGAACAAACATGGAAGGAAACGCAAGCTTACTCTGAGATTAAAGAGCTCCGGGAAGCTGTTGACTATATTACTAAGGAGCTAGATGCTGAACAAGCATCTGAAGCAAAGCATGATGCTAACGCTGCATCTTCACCAAAGAAACCATCCTCCAAAGGCAAGAAACCCATATCTGAGATGGTTGCCGCTTTTAGAAACCTTGATGAAGAAGTACAAGAGGATGAAGATCACTGGGCTGATGACTCAGATGATGAAGAAGACAGAACCTTGGCAGAACATGCAAATGTTCACTTGGGAGTTTCTCACTTAAAGAGAAAACTGATAACTCCTCAAAGCTCGATGAAACCAAATCTCAACTCCCATGATTACATGGCGGATACGAGTTACAGCAACTCTAAGAAAGGAGTTGTCTCAACAAAATGAAGAAGTAATTGCATCAGTCCCTGCTGAATTGAAAAAGTTCACTGAGCTACTCACTCAAAGAACAACAAGCTTGGTCATTGCTCAGAGAGACCTAGGCATGGTAAGGGATGATGACAATAATCTTGCTGAAAAAGCCCTCAATGAGGCTAGCTATGCTGCTGGAAAAGAAGATGCTACTCAAGGCCCACTGGCAGAGCTCAGCGATAAGAATCTTGGTCTTATCAAACAAAATCGGAGCTCAAGGCCACTCTGGAGCGATGAGTTGCTGCTGACTATCTGCAAGGCAACTTTAACTCCCTTTCAGAATCCTTTGTGATTCTTAGTCAGTCAACAATGACTAAGGGGGAAGGATTTCAAGATGCTCATAGAGGAAGAGGAAGAGCAAATAAAAGAAAATCTGAACAACCACCTCTCAGATTTAATGAGTCCTCCTCGGTCAGGTCGGTACTCTGAGATAGTGGCCACCAGAGCAACTTCACAAGCAGGGAATGACAACAAGGACGAGCATAGAAACCTCCAAGGAGTACCAAGGCTCGAGGAGAAGACAAGTAAGAGGATTGATGAGTCTTCTTCTTCTTCTTCTTCTGAAGAAGAAGAAGAAGAAGAAGAAGAAGAAGAAGGCCAAATCAAATCCATGGGCAATGAAGAAGGCTGCAAAAGTCCCACAAGAATTGATATTGATGATGATGAAGAGACTCATGAAGATGAAGCTCCTCTTCACAGAAAAAGAAAAATTGAGAGCCTAACGGAGCCCATAGCTGCAAAGCCTTTGGCAGCTAAAACACCCTCTGGAAATACCAAGTCTATCCAGGGTGGTTCTTGAAGCAAAATCGAGGAAAATTCAAGACAAAGGAGGAACAAGCTGAGAGCTGAACAAAGAAAACTTCAACTACCACTCAGGCCTGAAGAAGCCAAGATTGAGTATGTGAAGACCAACAATGATTCCTCTGTCTACAGGTGCATTAATCAGAAGAATGGCTACTGGATTCTAGAACTCAAGAACTTATTGGTAAATGAAAGATTTCCAGAACCAATCCATAAACAGCTCATGGCATGGAGAAAAAGACAAGCCAATCTTGATTAACACCAACCACATCAAAGCCTGGTTGGATTTTGAAGTAATCAAGAGAATAGAAGCCATGAAAAAGGACCTCTCTGATGAATGTCCTTATGGAAAGCCGGATGATGTGCGAATTCCCAACATCCTTTGGAGCAGCACAAAAGCAAGACTTGCTGTGGAACCCTATGAGTCCTTCTACTTGACTGAAGATCAATACAAGGGTGACATCAGATATCTGAAGATAATATATGAATACTTTAAGCTATCAGATATCAGAATCAAGCATGCCTGGAAGTGGGGAAAGTATCTGTGGGTCAAGCACTTTGCCAAGAAAAATCCTACCAAAACCTACAAGGAAGTCCGTGGATTTGCCAGAGACACAGAGATGATTGTCAGAACACTTCTCTATGACTACTCTGATGATGTCAAAAGGTTTGGTGATAGGAAATTTGCAGATTGATCCATGGAACTACTTTTGAAGACTTGAAGACTAGTTTATTAGGATGTCTACTTGGAGCTTGGTTACTCTTGTTGTCCTAATTTAAACTATGTATTTTTGTATCTTGCTGACTGAGCAGAAATGTTATTTTATCTTGCATTAAAGTTATCTCTGAACTTTCTTTGAAACATATCTGATGAACCTACTCTCAGATATCAATTTCTATAAAAGATAACTTGTCAGCAAAGATCACACCTTGTGATTTGGTTGATGTTTACTTTTTGCACTTAATTATACGAATTGAAAAATCATAAGAAATGATTAAGTGATGGATTGTTTCCTCATCCAGATTTGTAATAGGTCAGATATTCATCGTTGACTGATCAAAATGGGAGAAATTTGTTAGGATTATCTGTTTAGATTTTGATCAGCAACCTAATGACTTATCTTAGCTCAGAAAGGTGGTTAGTACTCTTGGTTCACTTGAACACTGTAAAAGAGGAAACTTACTAAGTATGATAGTCTAGCAAATCTTGTATAGGATGTTAGGTCTCTGAATGTAATTTTTATTTTCTGAAGAAGACTAAGTAGAAGACATCCGAGGAGAAGTTCAGCCATTTGAAGATTTGAAGGCGCTCAAATTTGTTGAAGACAAAGTTTATCGATATCGATGTCCGGATATCTTGAAGAAACAAGTGTTTCAATAAACAAGTGTTGCAAAGATATACGAGAATCTGAGTTTACGAGCGAGGAAAAGTGCCCACAGATATCTACACTCAGATACCTTGGATAAAGATTATGTTTCCGGGAAAACAATATATTTTCAACAAGTGGTATCTGGAGTTGTGATAGTCTCTGTAAAAGGACGTGCAAGGCTTCAGAAAGCATGCATAGTTCCGTTGGCACTACAGGACAAAGTATAGTACAGTGTATTAAATGCGCAGACGAAATATACGAACAAAAGCGGTAACCGAAGAAGAAGATAAACCTACTACGATTATACACTTAGATATCAATAGTTTGAAATTGAGTTAAGCCTAACGGATACTATTCAAACGGCACTCAAATTCATCTATAAATATCAACACTTAGACTGCTTGAGAACACACCTTAGAACAAACACAGAACTTACATTGAATACTCTCACAAGCTCTCTCAAGCACACTACTTAACTTCAAGCTTTCTGTTGCGACCAAAGCTCTTGATTCTAAGTATCACAAAAGTTCTAAGTGTCCTGATCCTTAACAAGCATTGTTATTTGTGAAGGAGTTGAACTAAGATTTCATATCTGAGATTCATTCTCTTGAACACTTATCATAGACTTGGGTCAGTAAAGAACAAGATACCATACATTGAAAAGTGTATTAAGTATACTTGATTCATAGAGCTATCTGAATAACTGAACACGTTATTAAAGAAGCTCACCTGATAAACTACCTTAACCAACACCTTAATCGGCGTGGAGTACAGGAAGTACTTAGTTTGGGAAACTAAGGAATAACTCCAAGGTTACTGAGCATAGGAAGTACTTAGTTTGGGAAACTAAGGAATAGCTCAAAAGGTTTTAGTCTGAGAAAGTACTTTAGGTGTGAAAGCCGGGAATAACTTCAGAGGAACACTTGGTTGGGAACCTAGTGTATTTAGGAATCTAGAGAAGATACTTGTAAGGTTACCTCAATTATCTGTCTTAGTGGATTCTAGGTCTGAGAAAGGCCGAAGTGGATTAGTTGAAGGATTACGCCACCTTCAGATACCACTATCTGAGAAACTGTGTTTATCGACAAATGTTTTAAAAGACTATTCACCCCCCCCCCCTCGTCTTTTACTTTGCCGTTATCTGGACCAACAAACCCTCACGGACATATGACTTTTTAAGACCACGCCGGTATATAGGTAGTATTTGAAACACGCCTAACATGACTAACGGTGATCAATGAAGACCATAGATCTACCCCGAGATTCAAATATCAATAAGCCTTAGGGGACAGTAAACAAACTTTTCAGCAATAATGCAAAACAGCACATATAAGTCGCAAGATAACAGTTCTCTCCCCAAACATGTTCCTTGGAACAGGGGGAAGGGCTTAAAAAGAGCATGCCGTTCGTCATCCCTAACAAGACTGAGTACACGTAAGTATGAAAAGGCGCAAGTAATACGTAAAAACTTGCACAACCCAGGAAATCACATAATACATTTGCCGGTACAAAAAGTTTTTCATTGGCTCTCAGACTTCTCACAGGCTTTTTGGACCAATGAGCTAATCATCCAGCTATTTGAAAGAGAAACGACCTTGCAGGATTAAAAATACACTATCCTACTTCCAGCTAATCATCAAACAAAACGTAAGTAGCAAGTGGATTTAACATCTACAATGGACGTTCGACTCGGTAAAATTTGACTCAGACTCTCCACGAAAGTACTTAAAGGGAAATTAACTAGACCTAGACTGACAAAGAAACTGTAACAGAGGAAGGTCACATAACACACAATAGAACTGAATACATATAAATAAAGATGAAAGACTCTAAAGACACAGATAACAGAGAAAATTGCAGCCAAGATACTAGAGAGCACATTCCCTCTCCCCAAACCTAAACTCAAGCATGTCCTCAAGCGTAGAGTGAAAAGGAAAAGAGAATGGGATCTATAGTGACTTCTTGATGTACCTTCTGATCATGTACAAGACTCTTCCGTGTTGGCTAACGGGTACTCTGGAAGTTCTTGGTTCTTCCGGTTGTTGCATCTCCTTTTCTCCCCTTCAGATAAGTGTGTATATACAAGGGTCCAGTATGCGACCCTATATAGTTCCTGGTGTCAACCTGCAGGGGTGAGTGTGGTGTAGTGGTGGCTTGCAACTCACGTTGCTTGCCATGTACCTCTATAGTGCAGGTACGAGCGTGGAGGTTGACAATCATGCGAGTGGTTTTGATGAACAGTCGCCTAAGCAGCAACATATCCTTCTCCATCTCCTTGCCTTTAACCCGTGTCGACTCCACAACCACAAAATTAGCCATAAAAGTGTCCCCATCCAGTGTAACCAGAACATCCTCAATCACACCCATGCACCTACTTCTCGTTCCATTGGCCATCGTGACGAAGCATTTCCTAGGTTCCAAACCCTTCAAATCCAGCTCCTCATAGGTCATAAAGGTCATTAGATTAACCGCTGCTCCTGTATCTACGATGCTAGTTACCTCGGAAGAATTTCCTATCCCAACCACCAAATCGAAACTATTAGCATCACTGATGCTCTTATCTGCTGCCGGGATCACCCTAGCGGTGGGACTTACCTCAAGGACAGCCAATTTTGCACTCGCCTCCTCTTCTGGAGTCGCAATACTGGGCGTGGCTACCTCCTTTTCCTATACCTCGACTCTCACTTCTACCGGCTTCTCAAGTGCCGGTGTAGGTACCACCTCAACTACCTCTGGTGTCTTAACCTGGGCCACCGTGTTCTCGAGCTGGTAAGTGCAAGTAGCAAGGATAGACTTCACATTTACTGGCTCATTGAATGTCACCTCAACGGCTAGAGCTTTGTGGGTTTCTGCGGTTGCCGGTAACTTACCCCTTTCTCTTTGCTGAAATCGACCAACTAGATCTCCCAAAGTCTTCTCTAACCGCTTCTGCGCCTGCTCAATACTGTCGAACCGCTGATCATTCCTGAGCTAATTTTCCTGTGCTTCGGCCCAAAACCTCTCGGAACGCTCCATGTGGTCCCTGATTGCCTGATCAGGACTTCCCGACACTTCGTGTCTGAACTGTTGGTGAGCTAGGCTGTTGCTCCCGTGGCGCATTCTCATAATAGTTGTTGCCACCTTGGTTACCTTGCCAGTTACCCTGCTGTCTAGTCTGCCCGCTTTGCTTATCCCACTCAGTAGTACATGCCCCTGGAGTCCCTTTAACTACTCGGTATCCCGCTCCCCTAGATTTATTTCTCGCACCCTTGAGTTGAGACACTGCTGCCAGTCTCTCGAAAACACCATTTAATTAAATGGAGGATGCTTCCGAGTGAATTTTTACGTCATATCAACCATGTTCGACACTCCCAATTCGACTCTCATAAAATCGATGCAGATTCATCTCGTCGATCTGTAGTGCGGGCATTGGGATATGGCTGTAAGAAAGCGTCATGACTTCATAGAAAGTCTCATCGTACATCTGTTGAAACTGCATTATCTGAGTACGAAGGTGATGCGTTCTCTCGGGAGGGTAAAATTTATTTACAAAGGCTTTATAGAGAGAATCCCAAGTAGGTAGAGAACCCCCAGGCCGGTTCAACAGGCAGTTCCTAGCTTTATCCTCCAGGCACATTGGAAAAACCTTCTTCCTTATCTCTCCATCTGAAACTGTTACTCCTCTGGCTGTCAACGGAACCCCTGCAATCAGTACTTCAAACTCCTTGAGGAACCTTACATCCTTGTTGGTCATTCCGTAGAACTTGGGAAGATTATGGAAGTGGTGAGCTTTGAATTCCAAATTCCACGCCTCATTAGACAGCACGATTGCCGCTTTCCCGGCCTTAACCTCGCCGGGCTGCATGTAGGCTCCATAGGTTAACTGAGCCATTGAAATGTCCTTTCTGACCAACCTGTTGTTAGAGCTACACAACACGAAAACCTCGAAATATCTTTAGTTTCTGTTAGTGCACTAAACTTCAGGTAAGATGGAAAACAAGTAAAGATTTGCAATCAAGCGCTATGGTAGGAATTGATTCCCCGGCAGCCGCGTCAAATTTGATATGCTCAAATTACTACTTAGGAAACAAGTAGAAAGCAGTTGTTGTAAATAGACAATGCTAACCACGAATTAGTTAGCTAAGGAATCAATTAGGCTATCGCAACGAATGAAAACAAACAGTTACTTATGAGACAATGTTGATTTGTTTGAGTTTGAGTACTCCTTAAAACTAGAAAACTGAAATTAACAATGTAGTTGTTTGTAAGAATGAGGTAGGAGGAACACAGTAGTTACGATCAAGCAATGACGATTCGCTTCTAGGGATACGTTCATACTGTCTACGGTGGGTGTACAAAAACTATCAATTCAACCTTTACCAAGCGAGTTTGAAGATATTTGAACTAGAGTAATGGTGGTCGTCAATCCACGATCCTTAACCAAAATATTTTAGAGAATCTTTGAGCGAGAGTATTGAATTGAAGGGTTTTATGAAGATCTTTGAGCGAGCCTAACCTATATGAGCGATTTGAACCTAGAAGCGAATACATAAAGCTATCACGCAACTACCATGTTAGGAGTTATTTAGCTACTCATAATCGAAGCAAGGATGAAAGAATACAAGATATTGCCCATGTTTAACATAAGCGAATGATAATGCATGCAAGCTCAAACAATTAGAAAGAGTAAGAACGAATGGAATAAGATAAAACAATAGAGATTTACCACAGTAACCAGGGATTCGATATTAATCCTTCGATGAATAATCAAAATCAAGCTTCAAATTGTTATCAATGTCAAAGTATGGATGTATGGAGCTTTTTCTATCCACTAGGTTTTGATCTAGGCTCAAGTGTGTTTTTGACAATAGAATGAATATCCAAAGTAATTGTGTCTTCTCCTAACTAATAGAAAGGAGAAAAACTAAGTCTGGGCGAATTAGGAGACGAAATCATGAAAAGCAAAGAAAGCTGGCGTCGCGATAATCAAGGCTGGCGTTGGCGATTGCGACATGAAACAGAAGTTGATGGCGTCGCCGATTTGATAAGCATCGCCAGATTCTTACAAGTGACCTTTTTGCCCCTTTGATGCCTTTTGACTCCAATTCTTGATATTTTGGCCTTCCTTCTCCACTTCTAGCATCCATACGAGGCATTGGAACTCCATATCTTGTAGATGCATATAAAATACACCATTTTGCCTTCAATTAGCGCGGTTTATCCAAATACCTACAAAACACACAAAGAACAAAACAAGTAAAAATACTCTAGGAAAACTAATAAAACTATACTCAAGGATGACAAAAAGACGGTAAAAAAGACCAAATGAGACGGTATAAAACCGACTCATCAAAGATTTGCTAGACTAACATACTTAGTGATTTTCCTCTTTTACAGTGTTCAAGTGAACCAAGAGTACTAAGCACCTTCCTGAGCTAAGATAAGTCATTAGGTTGTTGATCAAAATCTAAACAGATATTCCTAACAAAATTTCCCCCTTTTTGATCAGTCAACGATGACTATCTTTAAAACCTATTACAACTTGGAAGAGGGAACAATCCAACACTTAATCATTTCTTATGATCTTTTCAATTCAATCAATTAAGTGCAGAAAGTAAACAT
This sequence comes from Plantago major, assembly GCA_026545765.1. Taxonomy (NCBI): domain Eukaryota; kingdom Viridiplantae; phylum Streptophyta; class Magnoliopsida; order Lamiales; family Plantaginaceae; genus Plantago; species Plantago major. The sequence continues at coordinate 59,929 of JAIFAC010000428.1, forward strand.
CAACCAAATCTCAAGATGTGATCTTTGTTGACAAGTTATCTTTTTATAGATTGATATCTGAGAGTAGGTTCATCAGATATGTTACATGGAAAGTTCACAGATAACTTTTACAATGAATAAAACACATTTTAGTACAATCGGAAGATCTGAAATACATAGTTGAATTAGGACAACGGGAGTAACCAAGCTCCAAGTAAACATCCTAATTAACTAGTCTTCAAAAGTCTTCAAGATTTCAGCAACTTCATGGATCAATTTGCAAATTTTCTATCTCCAAATCTTTTGATGTCATCTGAGTAGTCATAGAGCAAAGTTCTGACTAACATCTCAGTGTCTCTGGCATAACCACAGACTTCTTTGTATGATTTGGTGGGATTCTTCTTGGCAAAGTGTTTGACCCATAAATACTTTTCCCATTTCCAGGCATGCTCAATTCTGATATCTGATAGATTGAAGTATTCATATATGATCCTCAGAAATCTTCAATCATGTAGAATGACTAAAAGGGTTCCACAACAAGTATTGGCCTTGTGCCTGTTCCAGTGAGGTTTGGGACTCTGTGCACATCATCAGGTTTTCCATAAGGACATATATCATTAAGTTCCTTCCTCATGGCTTGAACTCTCTTGACAACTTCAAAATCCAACCAAGCTTTGGCATGATTGGTGTTGATCAAGATTGGCTTATCTTTTCTCCATGCCATAAGTTGTTGATGGATGGGTACTGGAAATCCTTTTTCATTTACAAGCAAGTGCTTGAGTTCCAGTATCCAGTATCCATTGTTGGTCCAGATAACGGCAAAGTAAAATACTAGAGGGGGGGAGGGGGTGAATAGTCTTTTAAACTTTTGTCGATAAACACAGTTTCTCAGAAACAGGGGTTTCGATACTTAAATTCAGGCGGAAGACTTTAAGATAGGTAAGTGCGAAACAATAAGTAAGTGTGTGCTTTTGAAAGATAAATACAAAAGGTAAATAACACGGCAAGTATAGTGGTATCACGGAGGTGGCGTAATCCTCCGACTAATCCACTTGGTCTTTACGAGACCTAGAATTCACTAGAGCAGATAATTGAGTTCACCTTACTACAATCCTATTCTAAGATTCTTAAACAATTGGTTCCCAACCAAATGTTCCCCTGAGTTATTCTGACTCCTAGAGCTAAGTACTTCCTCTACTCGGATAACCTTGGAGTTATTCCTAATTTCCCAAATCAGTACTTCCTCTACTCCACGCCTTGATGGTGTTGGTTATAAGGTTTGTCGAGAGGCTTCTCGTATAACTTTTCGATTATGTTTTGAGAGCCTAATAGAACAAGACTACTTAATACACTTGTTCGTGTATGGCAATCGACTCTTCTTGACCCAGTAATTGATGTTAGATTACGGAGAATGAGCTTGAAAGGTTATCGGCGATTCAACTCTTTCACGAATAACAATCTCATGTTAAGGTTCAGGACAACTTAGAACTACTAGTGATTCAAGCAACAGAAAGCTTTCAGAAAGGGTAGTAGAGTGCTTGAGAGAATACTTTGCTAGATTGTAAGTTTGCAAGTTAGATCGTTCTTCGGTCGTGTTTCTCAGCATCTAAGTGTGTGATATTTATAGATGAATTAGAGTGTCGTTGGGATGTTATCCGTTAGACACAATTCAAATTCAGTCTATACTTATCTTGAAATGAGTACTCAGAAGTCCTTGTCTCATATCTCAGAGAGGACTGTGCTTTAGCGGCTTTTCTGCCGATGCAATTAATGCATATGTACTATTTCTTGTCCTGTAGTCTTCAACGGATACATTAGCCTTTCTGATGGCTTGCATGCTCCATACTCATGATGTCATATGTTCCAGAATCATGTTTCAAAAGTAACTAAATGTACTTAAGAAAGGATTAAGGACATAGTCTTTCCGAGTGAGACTAAACCTTGGTGTCTTCATAAATCTTGTGCAATCTCCGGTCTTGTAATCTTCAGAAAAGCTCCATTGCTAGGATTGATCTTCATGGTCTTCTTGAAATAAAAAATTACACTCAGAGACCTATAATCCTAATACAAGATTTACTAGACTAATTATACTCAGTGATTTCCTCTTTTACAATGTTCAAGTGAACCAAGAGTACTTAATCACCTTTCTGGCTAATGATAGGAACATGTGATGAATGATCAAAATACTAACAGATATTCCTAACAAATTTCCCCCTTTTTGATCAGTCATCCATGACTATCTTTCAAAGTCCTATTACAAAGTTGTAATCCTGGAAGAGAAAACAATCCACCACTTAATCATTTCAAATGATATTCAATTTTAGTTGAATTAAGTGCAGAAAGTAAACATCAACCAAATCACAAGAAGTGACCTTTGCTGATAAGTTGTCATCTATTAGAGTGTATCTGAGAGTATGATCTTGAGGAAGTGCAGATTCTGAGAATAAGATGCAACTTTTACGGATAGAAAATTAGAAGCAGAATGACAAGATTACAAAAGTAACAAAACAAACTAAGTAAATTAGAACAACGAGAGAGTCCGAGCTCCAAGTAAACATTCTAAGATACTAGTCTTCAAGTCTTCAAAAATTAACTTAGGTTCGGAAACCTCAAGTTCTTCAGCACCCTTCTGGATCAGTTGACATAATCATCCACTTTTCTGCATTCTTGGACATAGTCATAAAGTATCCTTGACGAGAAAGTTACATCTTTTACGGATAAGATACAAATTTCATGGTAACTCTTGCCAAGATTGTAGTTCTTCTTGAGAAAGTGTTTGACCCATAGTATTTTCCCAGGACCGGGCATGGTCTACTTGCGGCTGGATAGGTTGAAATACTTGTATATTTCTTCCAGATAGTGAATATCATCCAGATATTCATCCTTTGTCATGTAGAATGACTCATAGGGATGAACACCTAGCTTGTTCTGCTTGTTGTAGCTACCATCCAGTTTTCTTGTCTTGTGCACATCTTCTGGCTTGGGGTAAGGACAAGGAAAAGAAAGGTCCATCTTTCTGGCATCATTTCTCTTTTCAACCTCAAAGTTTAGCCAGATATGAAGGTGCTCATGTTTTAGCAAATTTGGCTTGCCTTCACTCCATTTTAGGATCTGGTTGAAGATGGGAGTTGGAAACTTATCATTGACAAGTAGATGTTGCAGTTCCAGAATCCAATACCCTTTCTTGTTCATGATGCACCTATATGAAGACTCTTCATTACTGGTCTTCACATACTCAATGTGGGCATCAGTTGGCTTTTCTTGATGAGTTTCTTTGTTTGCTCTGCCAAACTGAATATCCCTTCTAGCCTTTACATTGGGTGGCCTTACATCGGAGATCTGTGACTCTTTCTTCTGCCTTGGGGCTGTCTTTGGTGGAAGTCCCTTGAATTGACTTGGTATTTCGAAGGGGTTACAGGCGCTAATGGCCTTGCTGCCGGAGGAGGTTGTAAGGGCTTGCTTGCCTTCTTCTTTTGTGAAGTGGATGTTCATCGATCGATTCATCCTCATCATCATCATTGATGTTCCGGTTGTGAGGCTTGCGACTCTCTTGACCTCTTACCTCACCTTCTTCTTGATTTTCTTCTTGAAGCTTTACGGTTGTTCCCATCGAGATCCTAAGGGACTTGGTTCCCTAGTGACCATACTTCTCGACTTTACGGTGGTTGATGCAGAACAACTTCTTGATGAGGGTGTCTCAATGGTGTCCTTAATGACTAGTTGACTTGAGGAGGGAGATTTGATTGTTTTCTTTTCTTCCTCTGCCTTTCTGAGGCATCTCTCCTTCCCCCTTAGTCATGAATGACTGACTCATGATAGCATAAGCTTCAGAGAGTGATTCAAAGTTCTTCTGGAGGTTGTTATGCACCCTGACCAATTCTTTGATTTCTTCTTTCATGTCTTTGTTTTGCCTAACCAACACTTGCTCTTTACTGTTGAGCTCTTCAAGAGGCTTTAGAATAGCCTCAGCTTGTTGAGTAGCATAAGTAGCATCTGCTAGTGCTTGATTGGCATTGTTGCAGTCTTCTTCCACGATCGAGCTAAGTCTTTACGAGAGAGCTATCTTTGGTTGCTCGATTTAGCAATCGTGACCGAATCTTTCATCTCTTCTGATGACTATAAGACTTGGTTGTCTTGAGCAACAAGTCATCTCTTAGTTCAAGAAAACGGTGATACGGACTGTGCTCATCACTTCTTGAAGCACCTGGAGCAGAGAAAATTTGAGGCGCCAGAAGGGCTAGCTTTTCCTTAGTGATTAGCCTCTCATCTTCTACTTGGGAGATCAAGTTTGGGTTTATTTTAGCATCATTCTCATAATCCTTTTCTTAGATTGTTTGCAGAGTGGCAATCTTTTGTTTGCCTTCGATTATCTCCTTACGAGAAGTAGAAGGCCTTTCTGATGCAGCCTTAGCATAATGCTCTTCATCATCATTGTCATCCATGGCATCTATCTCAGCAGCAGTGACAACGATGGCATTTTTCAACAACCGTTGCTCATCTAGGAGTGCCAGTTCCTTAGCATTAGCTTCTCTGAGCTTTTCGAGTTTGGCTTCCTTTTCTTCAACAAGAGCTTGACACTCTAAGTTGATTCTCTCCTCCTCTTCCAACTTAAATCTGAGTTGTTCAATCCACGAACTTCGATGGTGTGATTTCTTCAATTGTGTCTTGTTTAGCCTGTTGGGTATTTTGATGAGACTTTGGTGGTGATGATGATGGGGCTTTCTGAGCATTGGAAGGAGTAGCCTTTTCTGCACTTCCTTTTCTAATTTTCTGAATCCCGCCGTTTCCAGGTTGGGGATCAATATTCTGATCATCATCATCATCCTTTTTCTTGTCTTCTTGACTTGGATGCTCAGAAGGAGGTTCTTGGTAGTCATTCTCATCAGTTTCCTTCTCATCTTCAGAAACCAAGTTGATCACATTAGGAAGTGTGATCATCCTCCCATTTACTTCTTCTTGCTCAGAAGGGTAGGTTGTGAGCTTCTTTGGGCAAGCGGGATGGGTCACCATCTGCTCTTGGTTTGAGCATCGACTTGAAAGTCTGCTAGGAGTCTTTGTGCTACTTCATTTAAGAAGTTATCATCCATCAGAGTGCAAAAGAATATGATTTTGTGGGAAACATAGCATGGATATGGTCTTCCAGATTGATTGCTATGGCCCTTTTCTCTGGGATGTCAATTACTCTTGCAATTTCAGAAAGATCGGCCTTTCTGAGTTTCTGCCATTAATAAAGCACTTTAGATGTTTCTTGAGAGTGTGCTTCTTAAAGGCTTGGAGTAAGTTGAGTGGCACTAGACTTTGAGCACGAAGAAAGGAATCAAGTTAGTTTTGTTCAAACTACTTGTGTTAGTATTTATTGTGCAAAAGTAAGCTTTACGAGCATACACGTAGAAACACTAGACTCATTTGCTTGGACTTCTGCTTGTTTGGGCACAGAGGCCTCAGATACCTTGATGTGAGGAGAAGTCTGATCCTCAGCATCCTTTCTTTCTGATTGAACCTGAGAAATAGAATCAAATATGTTTAGAAACTTGTTATCAGAAAAGATAAGTGGAAAAATGCTTTCTGAGACTTCGCTTACTTCCAAGTGAGGAAGCTCAGTGGCATCTTTCTCAGAAACCTTGGGGGTTTCTGGAACCTTTTCTTCAGATACTACTTGTTCAGCAGTTTTAGTTTCTCTTGGAGGAGATGAGATCACATTCTCTCCGTCGAGTGTTCTGATTGAGCCTGTAAGATAGAACAAACATATTGATTAAGTAGTGAATTTTACCAAAATTTTCTTAAGGAAAGTTTACTGATACTTACCTTCTCAACAGAAGGCTCAGTAATTACTTCCTCAGAGTGCTTTTCAGCCTCTGGAAACTCTTGGTGTTGGGGTGTTGGTTCCACCTCCACTACTTTCTCAGTTGTAGCTTGTGGAACAGGCTCTTCTTGATGTTCTGAGGTTGGAGGAACCTCTTCTTGATTCAAGGGAGTGGACAAGTTTTCTTCCCCATGAAATTGTGTCTCCAAGTTGGCCTGTAACAAATGAAGCTTATGAGTAACAAGTTAACATTTTAATGTTGACAAGTTAGATACAAACTACTTTTGTTACCTGAATAGAGTCAGGCTGAGTTTGGGTCTCTTGGACTAGTGGAGTTTCCACAGCCTCTCTTTGCTCATTGTTGGTCTCCTCTACAATATCTTTCTGAGTCTCCATCTTAGTTTGATCCCTTTCCGAGAGTTGAGCTCTCTCAGAAGGTTGAGGAACCTGTTCAAGAACAGGGTTTTCTTCAGCCACATTAAGTGCTGGCATTGTGAATGTGGAAGCAATGTCAACATCTTCCATCACTCTATCTTCCTCTTCCATGCCTTCTTCTTCCTGCTGGACAGAGGGGCTCCTTTCTTTCTGAGGGGCTGAGCTTGATGCTCCTCCATGGGTCTCAATCCTAGACTTTTTGAATACTTGTGTAAGTACAACATTATCATCATAGTCACTGTCCATATTGGGAGCTGACCCATCTATGATATTTCGATCATCTCTGGAGATTTCTGGAGCAACCTGTCTCAGAATTCTTGGGGCTTTCTGGTGTTGCCTTTCTAGCCGAACAACATCTTCTGAGATCTTGTCTCCAGAAGGTTGTGCTTTTTGTACACTTTGGGACTTAGAGGCTTTCTTGCTTTGAGTCCTCTTTCTCTTGGCAACTGGAGATTGAGCAGGAGCTTGCTCAGAGACCTCTTCACCTTCTTTGGCGACTTCAAGCTCTTACGCCTCTTTACGAGCTTTCTCGACAATTCTCTCCTTTTCTTCAAAGGCATGTCTGAAAAGAGAGTTGGTGACTGGGATTTCATGTCTCTTTCTGAGAGTTATTCCCATTGTTTCCATAATGTAGCAAATTCTGAGACCAAAATGCATATTGGCCTTTGTCACAGCAAGGCCGTTGATGATTTTAGGCTCAAATTCCTCAATGTGACCAAGAAATTTGTTGAAGGCGTACTTCCCCCAATTAAACTGGGTTTCCTGCCCTTCATGCTTCTTATTCAGAAGATGCATCATCATCCATCTCTCCATGCTTATCTGGTCTACTCCACCTTTGTTGCCATCAAAGCAACGGACCAGAATGAGAGCCAAAGTACTCCAGTGTTTACGGAGATGGCAGATTCGATGGCTTTCAGAACAAAGTTTGCTGGGCAACCCTTCGCATTTTCAATCTGGATTGCCTCAAATAGCTCCTTAACACTTTGAATCATGGAGGCATCCCTGATGTTGATGTCGTCGATTGTTCCTCGATTTTTCAATTGGAATGAGTTGCAGGAAGTCTTGCAGTCTAGGACAATTTCTTGTCCTTGAACTTCAATCTGCATGTACTTCTCTTCTACATCATTCACAACTTTTGTGAAGATTTTGGAGTTGTTGTAGAACTCCAACACATCCAGTGTGGAAAGTCCTTGAGTGCGACACGAAACTTGTAGATATGGGAACTTTTCAACATTCCCAATATCGGTTTTCTATCTGCTTTTGAAGAAATGGCTATGAAACATATTTCTTCACAAAAAAAGCTCCCCAATTCATCTTGTGACTTGGATTCCAGTCAGAAGGGGTAAACTCTCCTAGAAGGCGTTTATTCAACACCTTGAGTTCTTTTCCTCGCTTTTCAGCAGGAGTAGATGATGCGGCCTTAGGGTTCTTGGTGGTCATCTTCTTTGGTGCCATCTCTTATATAGAGTCTTTGAGTGAGTGTTTACAGATGAGTTTTGCCAGAATAATCGAGATTAGTCTATCTTTTCAGAAGACTAAGCACAAGAAGTTGAGTTAGGAAGAAGTTTTGCGAAATCTTGAGAGATTTTGCTATTTTGATGCAAGTATGAAATTTTGGATTTGGTAAAGTGTTTGTCTTTTGCCCAATTCCTATATATATAGCGAACAAACGTACATAGATACACCATACATATAGTGAATATGAATGAGTGTCTTTGTATCTGCATAGGCGTGGTACGACCTTTGTACTTCATTAAATGCTTAGTGGGCCATGTCTGCATTTCTCAACAGACATTACTTGCTTTGTTTTAATCTCAGCCGTTGAGATCAAACGTTTATACATCAAGGGTTTATACTGAATATCTTGTAATGATATCAATCAACAAATGGTATTGTGCCGACTTGATGGATTTTTAATATGCTACATTCATTGTGTCACTTAGTAAAGAGTAGGAACACTTAATCGTTTGAGCTTATCATTCTGAGTGTCAAGTCCTTATCTTTATATTATTTATCATAAAAATGGCAAAAATACAAGACATTGGACATGTTTGACTCCCAGAACTTATACTTTTTTTTTTCGGGCTTTATGTGTCTTTTCTCTTTATGACTAAATAGTTTCATGAATTCAAGAATCAGAAACTTCAGTAGTTTGAATGTATTTGACCCACTCTTAGTAAGTAAGTTCTAGTCTTATTTACTCATTGAGTGTGTACCAACCTTTGCCTTTCCCGTTCCAGAGATGTTTTGCCTTTCTGAGTTTTGCTACTCAGAAACCTTTGCATCACTTCTTAACAACTTGGCTTTCTGAGAGCATGTTCTCAGAGGCCTACTTCTTTTCTACCTTGCTTACTCAGACTTTAGAGATTCAGGACATTTTTCAGTCCTTAGGCAACTCCATTAACCCAGATTATGTCTTAAGGTCAAGAAGCTTTCTGTAGGGGCTTGGTGAAGATATCTGCAAGTTGGTCTTCTGTGCCAATCTTGAGTATCTCTATATTGCCTTTTTCAACATGGTCTCTGATGAAGTGGTGTCTAACATCAATGTGCTTTGTTCTGGCATGGAACTTGGGGTTCTGTGTGATTGCAATAGCACTTGTGTTATCACAGAAAATGGGAGTTTTCTCTTCATTGAGTCCATAATCTCTGAGTTGTTGTTGAATCCACAGAATTTGTGTTGCACAACAACCTGACAATATATTCGACCGTGGTAGAAGATGCAATTGAGTTTTGTTTCTTGCTAAACCATGAGATAAGTCTAGCTCCCAGAAATTGACAAGTTCCTGAGGTATTCTTCCTATCAAGCATTGATCCAGCATAATCAGCATCTGAGTAACCAGCCAAACTCAATCCACTTTCTTTAGGGTACCACAAACCTACATCTACTGTACCTTTCACATACCTTAATATTTTCATAGCAATGTTGTAGTGTGATTGCATCGGATTTGTTTGAAATCTAGCACACACCAATTGCATATTGGATATCGTGCCTTGCGATGGGTAAAGTAGTGAACCTATCAATTTCCTATACTTGTGTTCATCAACACTTTTATCTGATTCAGTATAGGTCATCTTGGTTCCTATGCTCATGGGTATCTTAGCATTCTTTTCAGAAGGCTTAAGATTGAACTTTGTGAGCATGTCTCTTGCATACTTTGTCTGACTAATGAATATTCCATCATTGAGTTGCTTGACTTGCAATCCTAGAAAATAGTTCAATTCTCCCATCATGCTCATCTCGAACTTACTTTTCATGAGATTTGCAAAGTCATCACAAAGTTGCTTGTCCTTAGATCCAAATATGATGTCATCAACATATACTTGAACTAAGAGCAGTTTCCCATCATGATTTAAGGTAAATAAAGTTTTATCAACTTCACCTTTCTTGAAACCACTTTCCATAAGGTATTTGGCCAAAGTGTCATACCATGCTCTTGGAGCCTGTTTCAGTCCATATAGAGCTTTCTGTAGCTTGTAGACCATTCTACTTTAGAAACTTCAAAACCGGTGGTTGTTCAACATAGACTTCCTCGTAAGTTCACCATTCAAAAATGCACTTTTGACATCCATCGATAAACTTTAAAGTCTTTATCAGCCAAAGGCGAAGAGTCTTATCGCATCCATCGGCAACTGGTGCATATGACTCATCAAAATCTAAACCTTGATGCAGGTGAATCCCTTGGCAACCAACCTTGCTTTGTTTCTGGTTATTTCACCAGACTCATTCATCTTGTTTCTGAAAACCCACTTGGTTCCAATCACAGATATTCCTTCTACAAATGGAACTAGTTTCGGACTTTGTTTCTTTCAAAGCGATCCGACTCTTCTTGCATTGCGAGATCCGTCTTGGTCTCTTAATGCTTCTTCAATAGTTTTAGGTTCAATGTTTGAGATGAAACATCGAAAGAAGAATTAGCATTTTGGCTATTGCTCTCCTAGTCCTAACACCTTGATTGATTGGTCGATCACATCCTTTGCGGGATGATCCTTGATCCATCTCATCATAGGTTTGGGGCTAGTAGAATCAACATCTATGTGATCAGAATGTGAATCACTATGATTATGACTTGATACTTCTTGATCTATGACATTTTGTACCACGGAAGGCGTTGAATGTCGACACTTGTTGATGTGAGGGCTTTACGGGACACGCTGTCGAGAGATCATTTCGAATTAGCTCTCGATGAACATCTTCGATTTCCATTTAAAATCTCATAGGAAATTCTTCATCATGTGCGAGAATCATCTGGTTGTTACTAGGCATTTCATGCTTTTCTTCGTCAGAGTCATCCTCTCTTTCCATAATGATGTTTTTCCTTTCTGAGGGTTCTTCTTCAGAATCCTTTAACATTAGTTCCTTGAACCTTTTTGAGAGTTCATCAACAAGGGGTGATTTCTTGCTTTCTTCATAGAATACAACATAAAGCGATTCTTGACCTTCTTTGTTCTTTTGTTGTAAACTCATAGCTCTGCTATTCATAGAATAACCGAAACACTCCTTCATACGCCTTTGGTTGAAATGTTCTTAAATACTCTTTTCCATTGTTAAGAACAAAACATCTACAACCAAACACTTTCAGATGTTTAATATTAGGGGGTCTACCAACCAAGAGCTCATAAGGGGTCTTGTCATGGTGTTTGTTTATCAAACATACATTACGAGTGTAACATCTTTGTGTTTGACTTGACCAATAAACTTCACTTATTTGATTATTGACATTGTCCTTCTTGCTTCTTTAAGGGTTCTATTTTTCCTTTCTGCAACACCATTTTGTTGTGGTGTTCTTCTGAGGAAAGTTGGTGTTGTATACCTTTCGATACAAAACTCCTTTATGTCTTTGGTTGACAAACTTCGGTATGCCATAGTGATACGATTGCGGATACCTTGTCCTTTTCATGACTTCAAGCTTATTACAAGTTTGGTATCTCCACCCTAGCATCGATTTGTTCTGAAAGACAACAGTGAATCTTGAGAAGTTATCTACAACAACGGACCATACTTCTTTCCTGCATAACTAATTAGATGATTCAAAAGATCCATGTGTAATAGTTACGGGTCTAACACTAGAGTGTCGATTTTGGACTTGAAGGAGATCTTAGATTGTTTCCCCATCGACGAGGCGAGCAGATACCATCCTTTACGAAGATGTTTTGGGAAGGCCGACCACTAACTCTTTCTTGGCAAGTTTGTTCGAGTTACGAAGTTCAAGTGACTCATTCTTTTGTGCCATAACGGTGCTCTTACATGTGACGGATTGACTCACCATGAGACATTCTTCAGTTGTGGCAAATGCCCAATCGGCAACATAAAGACTACCTTTCCGCCGAGCAACCAAGACTGTCTGCTTTGACTCCTTGTCAATAAGTTTGCAAAACTTTGCTTTGAATTTCACAGTGAATCCTTTATGCAAAGCGGCTCATGCTAAATAGATTGTATTTCAAACCTTAACATATCGTCATTAATTGTTAAAGATCCCAATTTGACATTGCCGAATCCGAGAGAGGATTTAATTCTCCTCAACAAATCGATGTACGGTCGGTGTTGCAAGCTTTGTAGTTGACCAGATTTGCTTTGTCTCTGTCATGTGCTTTCGCATCCACTATCAAATAGCCATTGAGCCTTAGTCGAGGCGTTACGCACAAAACAGAAGCAGGAGTTAGGTTCTTGCTGAAGATAGAACCATTTAGACTAAACATTCTTCGGTAGGAATCCACATTTTAGTGAATTTCTTGGGAGTTTGTTTTTATCTAACTTGATCGAAGGAGATCTGATGAAATTAGTAATTTTGATCTCAATCTTCCTTCTTGGGGTGTTTCTAGGTGTTCCCTTTGGTGCTTCGAATCCACAGGTTTTGGGTTGCTTTTGACAAACTTAGCCTTTCTGGCGAGTTCCTTCTAGTTTTGGCATTCGTTTTTCGGTTTGAGATTTCTTCCATACATTTTATTACTACGTGCAATATCGACCTTAGCCATTGTTCTTGTCCTTCCTTATATTGTTGTAAAGGACTTTTCCAATATACGATAGCGATGCCATTTCGAACACCTTTGGATTTCTGAATGCGGTCTTCAGAAACCTTATCCAAAAATTTCTTGTGAACTTGTTGTTCTTTCAAAGGCTGAGTTGCTACTCCTTTTCCTTTGTCAACTACCCTAGCTTTCTGACCAATGCTATAGGTGGTTGAAGAACCATTCTGTTGACTTTTACAAAGGTTAACCTATCATCACCCTTCTTGGAGGAGGCGAATTGCTTGATTGTTCATCAAGTCCAATTCCACCTTTCTCGGAGGATCTCTCGATATGATTGAACCTCGGTGAGAGTGTCACTAGCCTTTGCATAAGATTGGAAGGATAGCTCTTTCTTTGAGTTCCTCATTCTCGAAGCGACTTCATCATTTTCTTATTAAGTTCACATCCAAGGCTAGTTTGTGAAAATTTTCATTTTCAGATATCTGACTTTTCAGAAGGGCTATTTCAGCGCTCTTGTTCTCAGATACCCTGGTTAGCTCATAAACCTCTTTTTCAAGAGTTTATTTGCTTTCCTCTAGAATTCTGGTTTTGGATTGTGCTTCCAGAAATTCTTTCTCATAACGATCCAATTCACTCCTGATTAACTCTAGATCCTCAATTCCATCATCACTCTCATAGTACAAAAATTGTGAAATGTTAGTTACCTCATCAGCCATAAGACACATTTCAATGTTGGAGATGTCTGGACCAGCAATCTCAGCAACTCCACACATTTCATTCTTCTTAAGGCCGAAGTCGATTATGTTGTGGGTGATTCCACACAATTCTGGTGATGGTTGGTTTGAGTTATCTGAATCTCCATCTTCAGAATTTGTCTCAATATCTAGAGCATCAAGTTGGATTTGAATCTTCTTCCTTTCTTCAGTCAGTAAGGCCCTTTGATTTCTTTTGTAATTTCTTCTATCCTTCTTGTCACCTGTCTTGAGCTTGTTTAAAGCGGGGCAATCTCTCTTGAAGTGACCAGGCTTTTGACAATAGAAGCAGATATCATTTCCTATCTCAGCTGATTCAGTACTAACACCTTTCTGAATGGGGGTCTTCAAAGAGTTGTTTAGTTGAATGTTCTTGTACTGATGATAGTTTGGGCCAAGATGCTTTTTCAGCTTTTCTTTAGCTTTTCTTCTCTCAATCTCTTGACTCACAAATTTATTCATGTGTCTTACTGCAAGAGCATTTTTCTTGAATCGTCTTTGGTATCTTTCTTTTGGAGTACCTTGAGAGACTAGAGCAACACTTTGCAACTTCTCATTTGTTTGTTCTCTACGAGTTGTCTCATAATCTCTGATGCAAGATGAGAGAAGAGCTCTCTTGAGTAATATTTGGCATTCCTTGGTTGAAATAAAAGAATTTAGTGTGCTCCCGGTTGTGATTGAGACTTGACAATAGTCTTAATCTTTTACATTGGGAGTATCTGCTTTCACCAAGTGCAGCCATATCACTCATAAGAGTAGTAAACACGAAATCAAGTTCTTCGAGTTTCGGTGGGACCTTGCTTGAAGTTTTGGAACTTCAATTTAAGAACTTCGAACTTGTTTTCTTTGGTTTTCGGTTCGGCATAGATTTCTTCAATCAATTGCGAGCAACTTTTGCCGTTTAGCACCCCCGATTTACCTTATGTGCTCAGTGTCGATCGATGATTATATTCTGAGCTTGACCATCAATCTGTGTCTCTTGGCATCTTCGGATGTCGAGCTCTCTTAGCTTGTCTTCATACATAATGCTTCCACGAGCAACATGACCACTATCACTAGCCCATGTCCTCGCTTCCATCTTCCTTATGCGAGGCTTTTCTTCCATCAGAAACCTCAGTGACTTGTTTGAGTTGTCTGATTTTGATAGGCCCTTCATTGATGACATAGATCATCTCATCACTAATGGCCTCCAGATGGAGCATCATGTTGTTCTTCCGTTTCTTGTAGTTTTCTGGCTTTAGAACGGGTGCATCGCTAGAGACATACCTACACACTTAACAGACAAATTATATAGTCCTCAGAAAGGGACAAAGTTTCTTCACCTATCTGGGGATCTAGGTTGATCTTGAAGGCTTGGGAACCTCCGCTCGATACCACTTGTTGGTCGGATAACGGCAAAGTAAAAGACTAGGGGGTGAATAGTCTTTTAAACTTTTGTCGATAAACACAGTTTCTCAGAAACCTGAGGGTTTCTGATACTTAAATTCAGAGCGCGGAAGACTTTAAGATAGGTAAGTGCAGAAACAATAAGTAAGTTTGCGTGCTTTGCTGAAAGATAAATACAGAAAGGTAAATAACACAGCAAGTATAGTGGTATCTGGAGGTGGCGTAATCCTCCAACTAATCCACTTCGGTCTTTCGAGACCTAGAATTCACTAAACAGAGATAATTGAGTTCACCTTACTACAATCCTATTCTAAGATTCTTAAACAATTGGTTCCTGACAAATGTTCCCCTGAGTTATTCCCGGCTCCTAGAGCTAAGTACTTCCTCTACTCGGATAACCTTGGAGTTATTCACGATTCCCCAAATCAAGTACTTCCTCTACTCCACGCCTTGATGGTGTTGGTTATAAGGTTTCGAGAGGGCTTCGTATAACTTTTTTCGATTATGTTTTGAGAGCTAATAGAACAAGACTCTTGTTCGGTGTATGTGCAATCTGCTCTTCTTGTTGAGTAATTGATGTCCGTTGGAGAATGAGCTTCATAAAGGTTATCGAGTTCAACTCTTTCACGAATAACAATCTCTTGTTAAGGTTCGGGACAACTTAGAACTACTAGTGATTCTTCAAGCAAAGCTTCGGAAGAAAGGGTAGTGCTTGAGAGAATACTTTGCTAGATTGTAAGTGCAAGTTAGATCGTTCTTGATGCGTGTTTCTACACATCTAAGTGTGTGATATTTATAGATGAATTAGAGAGTCGTTGGGATGTTATCCGTTAGACACAATTCAAATTCGATCTATACTTATCTTGAAATGAGTACTCGAAGTCCTTGTCTCATATCTCGAGAGGACGTGCTTTTAAGCTTTTACCGATGCAATTAATGCATATGTACTATTTCTTGTCTGTAGTCTTCAGCGGATACATTAGCCTTTCGATGGCTTGTATGCTCCATACTCATGATGTCATATGTTCGAATCATGTTTCAAAAGTAACTAAATGTACTTAAGAAAGGATTAAGGACATAGTCTTTCCAGTGAGACTAAACCTTGGTGTCTTCATAAATCTTGTGCAATCTCCGGTCTTGTAATCTTGGAAAAGCTCCATTGCTAGGATTGATCTTCATGGTCTTCTTGAGTAAAAATTACACTCAGAGACCTATAATCCTAATACAAGATTTACTAGACTAATTATACTCAGTGATTTCCTCTTTTACAATGTTCAAGTGAACCAAGAGTACTTAATCACCTTTCTGGCTAATGATAGGAACATGTGATGAATGATCAAAATATTAACAGATATTCCTAACATTCTAGGTCCAATTCCTAAATTTTTTCTTTCACTAAACTGTTGTTTCCATGATTCATGAATATTTTTTCCTAAATCTCACAGTAATTTAACAAAATACTTATCACATAAATCATCATTCATAGCTTGTCCTGTTTGAGATAATAATCTAGTAAAGTCTAATGTAAATTCATTTATGTATCTCATATCTGCTATACTTAATTGTTCTAAATTTCTAATAGCTGTATCTTGTATAAGAGTAGTATTTTTTGCTGGGTCTACTCCTAGTATTAGTGTTCTAATTTGGCTGGTGAAGTTATATGGGTTATCACCTATAGCTTTAAGTCTGTTTATTTCATCTGGGTCTTGGGCTTTCTTACTTTGCCATATGCCTAAGGCTATTGGGCCTAATTTGGTTTCCAAATAAGAAAACATGTCCATACTATCTCATTTATTTGTTTCCCATAATCTTACCACTGTTTGTTCCCATACTAATATCTCATCTCCCCAGAGTTGTGGTTTTTGTTTTTCTAATAATAACATATTTCTGCTATAAAGATTTCCTAATGGTAATCTAGGTCCTTGACTAACATATTTTGATTCTCCTGTATAATGTTGTGATGGAGGAGTCCATTTTTCTCTTCCTATGGTTTCCTGTGTACTTGTTCACAGTTACATCCATTCCATTTTAGCTCTTTTCTTATGTTTGCCATATCTTGGTCCACAAAGCTTTTCTTGTTTATAAAAATCAGAAATCATTGTTTTACCTTGTTGTATATTTTCTACTAGGGGTAAATTATAAAATTCTTGTAATTTACTATAACTTTCTTCATAAGTCCATCCTAATTCTGTAATGCAGTGTATTATCATATCATCTACTTCTTCTTGAATGTTTAACTCAGTGAATTTTTTGTTAATAATATCATCAAATGTTTTAGTAGTTTCTTCAATTTTAAACCCTGTTGAAGGTTCTTCTTCTAAATAATCAATTATACTAAAATCATTTTCTTCTTGTTCAAATTCATCAAATCCAATTATTATTTCTTTTCATCATTCTCTTGATGTCATGTCATATATAGGATCTGTATCATATTCTATATTCATAAAAGTATACTCTGTCTCAGTTTCATTTTCTTCATTCGGCTGATTTTCTTTTTTAAAATCTACAAATATTAAGCTTTGTATTCCTTTAGCATCTTCATAAATGTAACTCTTTTTAGGTTCTAGTATTGTACTACTTAATTCTTGTAAATCTTCTAATGACCATTCAAGTCACCTTAACTCTTCTGGATTTATTTTTATTGGATCTATCATTTTTATTGATTTCGAAGCAATTGTATTAACAATTCCAATATTAACTTTATATTTCATTCCTGACCTGTTACTAGCTTTTCCTAGTGTTCCTATACTTATTACAATATTATTTCCTTCATAATTTTCAAATCCTTTTGCTTGTAGTGAAATTTTTATATTTTTTAAATCTTTTATGTCTTTTAAGATCCCTGGTGTACAATAAAATAAAGCAGTGTTTTGGCTTAAATCTATTTCCATTCCTGAAATAATGGCCTTTTTCATCTCTGTTTTCCATGACTTATCTAATAATAATGCTAATAATTTAGTACCTAAGTTTTTTCTTGCTAAAACCTTTATGCCAATTATAACTAATCCTATATGGGCAAATTGTTTTCCAGACTGTTTTATTTTCTGTATGGTTTCTGGAGAAAATAAATCTATAATTCTTATTTTGTCAATAACCCTAAGACTTTCTTCTCTACTACTTCGTATTAGAACTGTATTAATATTTCTAAATCATGTTTGATATAATACTCTTGGATTTAATATATCTAATTGGTGTTGATTATATAAGTCTATATATATATATATATATATCGATAAAAGAAGGCTCGTCGCGGCGAGAGGCGTCTGCGGAATTATTTTGTTTTCCTTATAATGTTAGAATTGGGTTCTCTCTCTAACACTTCTTTTTAACCTAGTTCTTGATAAAAGCTCCTAGATTGAGACATTGACAGAGAGACATCTTTGGATCTTGGTTATTCATTGATTTTACACATCAGGATTATTAGTATTGATTTCTCTATTGCTTTCTTCTTTACAATTCGCTCTTTATCTTTATCGACTGAATTGTATGTTATTGCATGCAAGTTTCTCATCTATGTTTCGTATGATTATTACCATGAATCTCTGTATGCAATTATCAATTATGAATAGCTAAACACCTTTGAATACAGTAGTATGTGAAGATTATGCATATTCGTTCTAGGGTTTATCAAATCACTCATATAGGTTAGTCTCGTATAAAATCTTCGTAAAAACCTTCAATTCGATAAGTCCGTATTAAATTCTCTAAATTATTCATGTTTAAGGATCATGAATTGACGACTCATGATTCATCCCGTATAATATATTCTAAGAACAATTGGTTGAATCGAATTGATTGATTTACTGTACAACAACCGTGTGACAAATATGAGTGTTATCCCTAGTTCGAATTAGCATAATTGGATCTTGCTACTGTATTCATCTTTCTCTCATTGTTAATCGTAATCTTAGCTTTAGTCAAT
Source organism: Plantago major (assembly GCA_026545765.1). NCBI lineage: Eukaryota > Viridiplantae > Streptophyta > Magnoliopsida > Lamiales > Plantaginaceae > Plantago > Plantago major. The sequence continues at coordinate 78,173 of JAIFAC010000428.1, forward strand.
CTAGTTAGAAGTATACAAAACTTTCAATCAAATTGTTACTAGCAAGTATCTGTTTACTCTCACTGCTACGTAGCTTGATTAATTCCTTGGAAGCGATTACGTGGTTAGCATTGTATGCATTACAACAACGCTTTCTACTTGTTTTCCAAGTAGTAATTTGAGCACATCAAATTTGGGCTTAGCATCATGAAATTAATTCCTCTTTGTAGCGTGTGAGTGTGAGATTTTATTTTTTTGTTTTTACATACCTGTGATTTCTGCACTAACAGAAACTAAGATTTTTCGAGGTTTTGATTTTGTAGAGGAACTTTTTGCAGGTTTATGCCCGGTACAAGATCGCAAGGAACACCTTTGCAACCTCTAGTACCTGAGATCGATAGACACTACCATCGACGAAGGCGAACTTAGCAGCTATTCAAATGGGTGACAACAACGAGAATACTCCCAGAGTCAACGGTGTTGTTGAGGCCCTTGTGATCACTTATGGGACCTATATGCAGCCTGGTGAAATTAAGTCTGGGGGATCAGCTATTGTGCTCTCTAACAATGCTAGGAACATGGAGATCAAGTCTCATCACTTCCATGACATGCCTAAGTATAATGGGATGGCTAATGAGGATGTTATCCGGTTTCTCAAGGAGTTCGAGGGGTTGATTGCTAGGATTCCGCTTCTGTGAGGCCTGATGCGATTTGATGAGGAAATAAGGAAGAAGGTTTTTCCATGTGTATGCGGGATAAAGCAAAGAGGCGGCTATTGAATCAACTGAAGGTTCTCGGCTACTTGGGATGATCTATCTGAGGCCTTTATGAACAAGTTCTATCCGGAGAAGACTAAGCGGCTGAGTCGAGTTGAGAAGTTCATGCAGATGAGTGATGAGAATTTTTTATGAGGCCAGGGAGCGATTCCTGAACTTGGTTGACGCAGTTGTCTATGAGGAACCACCACTTGGTTCTTCATCAGTGGGATCTGTCTCTACCATTAGAAACCTCCATGACCTGCTTGAGTTGTTGAATGACTATGGGGCCATTCTTTATTTACGTCGATCATTTCGTCACTGATGGCTTCTAGGTGGAGCATCATGTTGTTCTTCCATTTCTCATAGTTCTCTGGCTTGAGAATTGGAGCGTCACTTAAAGACATCCTGCAGCAATCACACTAAACAAACAAATCAAGTGTTGGTGAAAAGAAGTTAGCGGGCACTTATCTGGGATCTAGATTCAGTGCAGAAGGCTTGGGAACCTCCTGCTCTGATACCACTTGTTGGTCCAGATAACGGCAGAGTAAAAGACTAGAGGGGGGGTGAATAGTCTTTTACAACTTTTGTCCATATACACAGTTTCTCAGATATCTGTGAAGATATTTGATACTTAATTTCAGAAAGTGAAAGACTTTTTGTGATAAGTGCACGTGCTTAGCAAAGTAAAAGTGTGTAAGTACTTAACAAGATGACTAAAGCAAGGTAAATGCAGTAAGTAAATAACACAGCAAATTATAGTGGTATATGAAGGTGGCGTAATCCTTCAACTAATCCACTTCGGCCTTTCTCAGACCTAGAAATTCACTAAGATAGTTATTGAGTTCACCTTACAATAAACCTATCCCTTGATTCCCTTCTACACTAGGTTCCCAACCAAGTGTTCCCCCTGAGTTATTCCCCGGCTCCCAGCCAAGTACTTCCTATACTCAGAAACCTTTTGAGCTGTTCCTTAGTTTCCCAAACTAAGTACTTCCTATGCTCAGTAACCTTGGAGTTGTTTCTTAGTTTCCCAAACTAAGTACTTCATGTACTCCACGCCGTGTATGGTGTTGGTTATGATGGTTTGTCAGGCATGTAGTCTTAATAACTTTTTCAGTTATGTAGAATACTCTATAGAACAAGGATCACTTAACACACTTCACAATGTGTGGTGATATGTTCTTTACTGACCCAAATCTATGTTAAATGTTATGGAGAATGAAAATCATATACTTGATCTTTTGATTCAACTCCTTCACAGATAGCAAGGCTTGTTAAGGATCAGGACACTTAGAACTTTCGTGCTATTTAGAATTCAGAGCTTAGTCGCAACTGTAAGCTAAAGAGTAAGTAGGCAGAAGGCTTGTATGCTTGAGAGAAAGATACCACTAGTTGTATTATCAGAGAAGCTTAAGATATTCAGTTCTATATTCTTGGTGTTTTCAGTGTGTCTTTCAAGCATTCTAAGCGTTGATATTTATAGTTGAAAATCATGCAGTCTTCAAATCTTCAAATCATGCAGTCTTCAAATCATGCAGTCTTCCAATTTCGTTCGTCTTGAGCAATCTTGTGCAGTCTTCAAATCTTCAAATTGTTGAACTCTTCTGCCGGATGCCTTCTTCTTGGTCTTCTTCAAAGATATAAAAATTGCATTCATAGACCTAACATCCTATACAAGATTTGCTAGACTAACATACTTAGTGATTTTCCTCTTTTACAGTGTTCAAGTGAACCAAGAGTACTAAGCACCTTTTTGAGCTAAGATAAGTTATTAGGTTGCTGATCAAAATCTAAACAGATATTCCTAACAATATTTAAGGGGTTATTTTTGTAATTTTCCCACTTATCTATTAAACAAAAACACACAACGTTCATTAAGGTTCTGTTTAGCAAAACTAGTTGTGCTAGCTTATAGCTGATTGGGTAGTTGATTGGGTAGCTGATTGGGTAGTTGATAAGCTAGTTGGTTTTTATAAAAGTGTTCAGTAAATCAATTTATTGATAAGCTAACTGATTTGTTAAATATGGTACGTAAAAACAAATCAGCTAGTTTATTTTTTTATAAGCTTCTTTTTTATAAGCTTCCTGGACAAGCTTATCAGATCAGCTTAGCTTATCAGCTACCAGCTAGGCGTTCACGTAACAGGGTTATTACTAAAATAAGCTCATCGAGCTGATAATCTAACTGATAAGCTTGTGCTAAACGGATTACATTTTTACCTTAAGGAATTTCAGTAATAAATGTGTTGATGAAATCTATTATGAGAAAATAGGGACAAGTACATGGAAACGAATTTCCAATATGTAGAATCCATACATCTGAAGTGTTTGGTTATGAATTAAAACATTTAAAACTAAATAAAAAAACACTTAAAAATTTTCATAAACATAATATTTTAACTCTATACAAAACACTCTCCAAACGGCTTGGAGCTCACAGGTTTAACTAAAGTTCACATACTATATGCAAACACTTTTTGGATGAACGATCTGAAACTCTCAAACAATCATATATGCAAACACTGTTTGGATGAACGATCTGAAACTCTCAAACAATGACATGAACAAAAACTTACACATTCTACCAGTAATCTTTACATGAGCACTCGCCTCCTTTAAAATGATGAAACCGATTCCTATCTCTCACAATTATCTCCTTATCATAAACCTTAGATATCAGCTTGCTCGCCTGGTGGCAATCTTTACAAATCCGCAAGTTCTTCGTCACACGAATCACTTCCCCTGGTCTTGTCCTTAACAACCCAAATGCAATAGCCAGTTTTTCACTATGGTAGTTTAGGGGATTCTCACTCTCCTCCTCGCATACATCTTGTAAAATCCCATCAGAATCCAGCACATAGCCCAAATCCTTGATCCGAATCAACATCTCTTCAACTTTCGCATAAATCTCCTTAACCTCCCGATGAGTTCTTCCACCGGCAATGAATTGGTTTAAATTACCTTCCACTTCAATAACTGAATGCCCAGCGCTCTTCCTAACTCCTCTATCGTTCATCAACTTCCTAATATTCGCCACATCATCCCATCTACCTGCTTTAGCGTAAAGACTAGCCAATGCCACATATCGCCCAGCATTGTTAGGTTCTAATTCGATCACTTCCCTTCCAATCTCTTCTCCTATGTCAACGTTCCCATGGATTCTACAAGCGCCAAGAAGAGCACCCAACACACCAAAATTTGGTTTCATAGGCATATCATGTACAACTCTCTTTGCTTCCTCAAGCAATCCAGCTCTTCCTAACAAATCCACCAAACATCCATAATGCTCCATACCAGGAGCAATCCCATATACCTCACTCATGTAAGAAAAATAAAATCTCCCTTCTTGTACCATACCGGAATGAGCACAAGCACTAAGAACATTAACAAATGTAATGTAATCGGGCTTCACACCACTCGATTCCATTCTTTTCAAAAGATCAATCGCAGCTTGACCTTGACCGTGCATGGCGAATCCACCAATCATACAATTCCAGGACGAAAGTCCTTTCTTTGGAAGCTGGTTAAATACCTCGAATGCCTTATCTAAACTTCCACATTTGCAAAACATGTCGATAACAGTGGTTTCTAACTTGGAATCCATTTTAATTGCATTCCTCTGAATTTGCTCATAAATCCATTCAGCCTGCTTCAACGAACCAAGCCTCGTACATACCGATAACATGCTGGCAGCAACAAAGTTATCCATCACTACCCATTCCTCCTTCATCCTATCAAACAAAGCAAACGCCTCACGAAACCGATCACTCTGCACATGAGCCACAATCACAGCGTTCCAAGCAGCCGAATTCTTAACAGGCATCGATTCAAACACACGCAATGCCTCATCAATGTAACCAATCCTACAATAACTGCTAATCAACGTAGTCCAAGAAACATCATTTTTATCAACAAGACTGTGAAACACCCTTTCAGCTTCAACCAGAGAACCAGAACTGACATACATATGAATGAGATTGTTCTGCGAGAAGGATCCTGCCCAAACCCGAATTTGATCACCTGAGCATGAACTTGCTTCCCTTCTTGAAGCGAACAAGCACGTAAAACCGGAGGGAAAGAGAACTTATTTGGCACAAGAAATCTCTCCAGCATATTGGAGTAGTGAGCAATGCAATCTTTGTAGAGCTTCGCTAGTAAGTAGCCTCGGCAGAGTGTGTTGTAAATGAAAGCATCTGGGCGAGGCAATGTGTCGAACACCTTGAGGGCATAGTTCATTTCTCCGGATATGGATACAGAACAGAACTTTATGACACGGCCCATGGCATCGTTGTCCATGCCGAGACCCAACTTGATGAGCTGGGCGTGGTACTGTTTGAGCTCTGCCATGGTTGAACAGAACTGGAGGTTCTTTAATGGAGTGGATTTGGCTGTGGATAAGGGTATTGATCCAGTTCAGGTGTGGGTGAGAGAAAATGGACTGGAGACATTTTTGAATCACTTCACTTGAGCAACAATAATATGGATAGATATTACTCCCTCTATTAGAGAAATTATTCATTTTCTTTGGTCCATTTGTCTTGAGTTTGATCGTAATTTCTTTCTTAGCGATAATAGTATATAATTTAATAAAATTTAAACGTGGAGACAGTTGACCGCAGAATAGTAAAATGTAACAATTTTTCTGAAATGGTGGGGGTATCTATCTGTATCTTGTCATCCCTTGCAAAAATATTGGGTTCATATCATATTGTCACAATAATTATTTGAAAGTAAAAAAATTATTAGATTTTTGTATCTAATAATTGTAATAACTTATCATTATTGAAGTTTAGATCAACTTAAAAAGGAGTACTACGTTACAAACTTTTATATAACAATATCATTTCTTTACAAAATAAATTTACTATAAAAACGTTCTGAGTAATTTCCATGTGCACTAAAGAAAATGAAATTAAACCAAATCATCGATTATCCATATTAAATTGCAATATTGTTATGAATTGTATTCATGCAATTTGATGTTTCTATTGAATTTTCACGATCGAAAGTGTTGGTTGTTGTCATTAGCAATATCAGGCAGTTCTTTTTGGGTATATAATTTGCAATAATCCACACTTAAAAACAATATGAACATAAGCATGAATATAAGAAAAATAATTTAAAAAAAAAACTAAAACGAACATTTAAAAAAAAAAACCAAACCATAACATTAAACCTACTAACCTAGAGAACTTGGACTTAGATTTCCGACTATAATAGATGAATGAAGTGATTAGATAAATGATGATAGTTTATTTTCTAATTTAGTACAAGAATATTTGTGGAATAAAAGAGATAAGAGCAGATCTTTTAATTAATAATATAATTTGGTTAGCTTATCAATCAGCATGCTTATAAGTTAGTTGATAATGTAGACTATTTAGCTCATTTACCACTGCAATTTCCATGAAACTTTTTTTACCATTGACTAATAAAAAGCTCGTTGAACGTGACTTCTTAAATCAATTAATTTAGCCATTTAAAACTTCTGAGTTAGCTTTTTCAAAAAGAAGCTCCTTCTTATCTTTTTCATTTCGAAAATATCCCTGACCTAAATAAGAAAAAAAAAAAAAGAAGAAGGAAAAACTACCCGGTTTTATTATTTATTATTCTCGACTTATATTTTATATTATTGGATCCTTTGTTATACATTTTGTGTACTTGTTTGCAACTAGCATAAGAATTAATGCATTCGCATCTCTTTAAAATGCATACATGTAGTACACATCAATTACTGATTTTTTTCATTACTAAGTTAAAATGCTCAACAAATATTTCTTTCAACTTCTGATAATTTTGATGATGCTATTAAAGTGGCGATGTAAAGTACATTGAATATATATTAGAATAATTGGACAAAATGTGATGTACTATTATTTAAAAAACTATAGACTAATAATACGATGAGAAAGGTTAAAGAAAATAAAAATAAGAGTAATGCCCTTTTATGTCATTTTACAAAATACCAACTAGTTCATCAGCTAATTTGCTAAACACCTACATTTAAAATCAGCTAGCTTCATTAGTTAATCGACTCATAATCAACTAGCTTATCAGCTACCTAACCAGCTATCAGTTAGCTTTTCAGCTAGTTTTGTTAAACAGAGCCTTAAGAAGCTTGTCGTTCATGTCACGAGCTTATTCACAGTCAATGGCCAAATAGGCTCCATAAGCATATAAGTTTGTGCTAAACGGTGCATAAATGCGTCTCACGTTTTTCGGCATTGATTTTAAAAGATCCAATAGTTAATTCTTGTTATAAGAGAGATAAATGATAAATAATATAAAATATAAGATATAGGGAGATAAATGACTTCTTTTCGACATTGATTTTAACAAAGTCCATAGTTTATTATAGGAGAGATAATGATTAAGAATGAATAAAAAATATGAGATATAGATAATAAAACACTTCTCCGTCCCGGTAATAGCTTATTGTTTGCTTTATTGGTCAACGAAATAAGGAAAGTGGAAAATTTAAATGAAAAAATAATAAAGATGGATACATGGGTTGTTAAAAAGTGAAAAATTGATTATTATTTAGATGAATAAAAAATAAAAAACAAATAGAGTAGAGATGGTTAGTAAAGTTGTAAATATGATTAATTTATGTGAGTATTAGTTACGTGGGGTAAAAGATACATTACCAAAAATGGAAATATATAGTCTCTTGTGGAACGACTAAAATGACAAAATGAGAAGCTTGTCATGAGGCGGAGGAAGTGAGAAGGATAGTGGTTAGTGGGGTTTACTTTTTTTGCTGGGAATGAGGCTATATTAACGGGGCAACCATAAAAGGAAATTAAGACAGGTTTAGAGGGACATAGAGTATTTTGTTATTGATAAAGTTAAGATAAAATTTGGTAGTGTTTTCCTACTCATACCATACCATTAATGTATAGGTCTTTATTTAGAATTCATTCGTAAGACCTCTAAAGATGATGGTGCTTGGAATGAGTGGCGATACCTAAAGTTTTTTGGTTCCGCTTGACTTTGCAATCATATTGACTGGCCAAGAGATCTTATTCGTTAGATGAAGGAGGCTTTTCCTGGCTTATAGTCTCGAAAACCAAGCATTCAATCCAAGAACCCCCATGGATGCCTTTGACACGAACGTGGTTCCGGGAATAACTCTTATCCACTTGTAGGATGGGCATGTTACTTCAATAACCCGAGGAGGGGAGGTAATCCCCGAGGCCTCGAAACAAGTTAAAACAAAATGCGGGGGAAATGATCTATGGTGATCTTTAGAGTCATATCAACATATATACAAGCAATGTTGCATTACAAATTTAAATTTTAAAGGTGTCAAAACATGAGTTCAACAAAATTGGTCAAAGAGAGTTTACATGAATAATTGCAATTACAAAGATTGTTAATTAGTCTAACTAGAAACATTTAATGAGCAATATTTTCTAAGATTTATGGGCATGGTGTTATAAACACGCCACCATCTCTTATGAGCGGAATTACTCGCATATCTTTGGAACTCCAAATCATCCCAATTACAATCATTCACCTTATTACACTTCCAAGGCTTCAATCCTGTGTAATGTATCGCATAAACATCATCAGGTATTTGATGTACATGATCCTTAGGATCTACAAAAACCTTAAGATAGTTTAGTCTAGCCGGAAGACGATGCCACCATATAAACATCTCATTCAGAAACCCTTGGTCGCCTCCGTTGTATGACCCAACCACAAATCGTTTCTTCATTAAGGCCTTGAATGTGCACTTAGACGGCTCGATCAACATCATCCCTGAGTTGAAAAGGTGTTTTTGGTAATTTCCAGAAGCAGTGAGTTGCGGATACATGAAAAACTTGTCCATGTTTCGCTTGACTATGAGGTCGGAGTCAATAAACATGACTTTGTCATACTCGTAGAGTTGCCATATCCGAAGTTTGCTGTAGTTCCACTCGTTGTATGACCCCGATGTTGAGTAAGGGCTTCGTATACGTTGGATTTTTTTGATTTTCCATCCTGAAAAACGGAGACCTTCCAGGGATCGCAAGGATATGTTGTCATCGGCTAGGAGGACGAGGTCTTTGGTCGAGTTTGACTGAATGATGCTTTGGGCGAGAGCTATTGCACCACATATGTAGTCCTCGGAAGAGTGTAGGATTGTAACATAAGCCTCTCTTGGTTGTGTGATTTGGTTGGCAATTTTCATGTGCGTAGTAAGCCCTTTTGGATGTAGTTCTTCCCCTAAAAGTAGTTCAATTGACATACTGACGTATTATTATTTCCAATCTAAAATTAAATTAAACCATGGTTACATTTCCTAAAGGTTTGTCTCTTCTAAAATCAATGGTACTCTTAACAAGCTAAAAAAATTGGTGTCGTTGGCGCTTAAATGACCTAACTGGTTGCTTATATGACTTTGGTAAGACCAGTTATACACTCATAAATTATTCTACTACAACGAGTTCTTCCCAAGAATTTATCTTTCCTAAACGTCAATGCATAAATACTCTATTTTCCACAGGCTTTTTTTTTCTAGATTAACTTAGTGCAAATACTAGTTTGTGTTTAACAATGTCTCACATGTACTTGACCAATTAACTCAAAAGCAAGAAAAGTAAATGAATATAAAGTAAAACATAGGCATTATGAACACTCACCAAAATGAGAAAATGGAGGAGCAAGTTGGCATGATCCGACAGGCATGAGAACCTTTTGCTTAATCCTTCTCAAATCAGGTTTGTAAACCAAGTAATTTCCATCACTCCATAAGAGATCGTCACATCTAAAAATCTCCCACATTGGTCCACAAGAGCCCATGAAAACAACAAACAATGGTTTATTATCCATCTTCCCACTTCTAACTAGCAAATTAGCTACAATCAAGTTAACTTGCAACCTGAAAATGTCCTTCAAGCCAGCAACTCCACAATATATATCATTAGAAGCCCTAGCAACCACCACATCCAATTCTTGGTAATCTTCGAATCTTGGCATGGGGATATGAGGGCATTTCGGTTTTGTTTTTCCAAATTCATCGATTCGCTCTGGATATAAGTGAGACCATATAATGTTTTCGTCAACATGGTTAAAATGTACCTTGACCATTTCGGTTTTGGGATGAATTTCGTCCATGGCCTCACCAATGTTCACGAGCCCTATCTTGAGTGTACCATGTTTGATCTCGTTTGCGATTACATAGAACCACTCTGGCTTTCTCAAGGTAGTAAGATTTACAGATATATTTTGGAATTCAGCGTGTATTTGGCTTGTGTAGTTAACAGTTAGGTGTAAATAGTTTATGATGGTAAGAAAAAGAAGTAAAACCCAAAGGAAGATGAATGGGAATGAGATTTGCTTTGGTTTGGAAGACATGCAAGCCATTCTTACGATGTTACCTCTTTGTTATTCAACTTTTGAATGAACAAATAAAATTAGAACTTTGTTTGACGATGCATTCTAATCATCAAATTGATATATTATATCACTTCTCTCCATTTATCTTGAAGTGCCTATTATGTAACAACAAGACACATGCTTAAAACATTTGCAACAGAGTTAATTGCTTGAATTCATATAGAAAAAGTTAAAACGAATTAGGAATATACGGGTCCAAATTTATCAACATTATTGATTTGAAGGAAAAAAACACTAGGATCAAATATTATGTTTGACAGAATATCAACTAATGGTTGCGTAGATACATACTAGTTTACTAGTTACTACAAGACGATGTTGACTCAACAAGAAACGAGAGATTTGACTCTTCTTGGTTAAACTTTAGCTTCGAGTTTTATGAATGTGAAAAAGAAATAAACAAGAATTTACTTTATTCTGCTTTAAATTACATATGAGTTTCCTTTTTTCTTTTGTGTCCCATTAAATGTACACTCTTAAAATGGAAGTTTGTATATTAACCATGGCCGCTTGTATTTCATACGTCTTCTTATGAACCGTTTTTAGAATATTTTTAGTATGTTTTAATAACATTAATGATCGAAATCACAAATAAATAATATGAGATAAAAATCTGTCAAAATAGACATATGTATAAGTTAATAGGACAGATGAAAAATGTGTATAGAATCCAACTTTATGGAGGTGTGTATTATTTTAGGTATTTTATCTCACCATTGTGAACTTTCTCAATTCTCTATTCATACTATATTTAAACAACACCCAACTCACAAGTTAAATCGGGAGGGGTGGTACAATTCTCTAAAGAAAGTAACAACCAATTTTTCAACTTTTACTCATTTTATAATCAAATATTACAAAATGTATCCTACTTTTCTAAACATGGGAAAATTTCAGATGGTACCCCTTAAATTAGGTCCAATAACAAATTCACCCATTTTTTTCGAACAATAACAGTTACATCCAAAAATTTAACTGAGCAATTTCTAATATCACAAACGGGTCCAAAAGTCAAACTTGATGATGCCATGGATTTGATTTTTGTTGATGTGTCGGCCAAAGTTGTTCATAATAACGAAAATGCCATTGAACATTTTGATTTTTGAGTTTCTTTTATTATTTTTTCCACTTTCATTTAGGCGCCATCGGCGGTGGACTTGTATGTAATTAAGGAAACAAATGTAGGGGCGTTGATGTAATTGGTGAATTGATTGAATAGATGTAATTGGTGAGTTAGAATTGATTGAATGGCCATAAACTATTTGGGCCCAACTAGTTATTATCGAACAATTGTAAAAGTTCAATTCAATCCTATAACATTTCCAATTTTCAATTAAGTTTGTTAACTTCTCAATTGTAAGGGTTTGAGTTCCCAAAACTTTAAATTGAGTCCTTGAAGCATTAAGCGAATCGAACAACAATCAAAACTCCTTTTCCACATCTCGATTCCGTGGAGCTCAACGTATTAAATCTCCAAATTGGGTTGCTCGATTCCGACATGGGTATTTGCATCTCAATTTGGAGTTGTGAATCGAGCTCCTTCTTTGTAACGAAGAAGATGTTGCCAGAGTTCTTTGTAATGAAGAAGAAGGAAAAAAGAAAAGAGAAGAGAATAAGAAAGAAAGATGAACTAGGATTTAAGGAAGAAGAAGATGAACAATGATAATAAATAAAGGAATAAAGGAGGAAAAAATAAAATTGAAAATAACTGGAATAATCAATTTCATTTCATTTTTGCTTTACCTTGTTGTGTCAGACCATCAACAATTACCAAATCATCATTAGTAAAAAGACCAAAATCTTTAATCGAGTTTCTTTTACAAAAAAAATCAATAGTATTAAATTTACAAAGAGAATCCCATACTTTGTAAAATGTGTGAAAATAACCATCAACAATTAACAATTCCTTTTAATTTGTTCAATTTGAAAATTTATACTAATTATGTCTAAAATAAACAAGATAATAAAATGTCTTCCATCAAGAAATAGTTGTACGATTGTACTATCTTAGACAATTATCATGTTCCTTGGAAAAAAATCATAGCTGAAAAATTTACAAGGATCAACTGACATGCAACAAAAACAATCACTAATTGATGAGAATCACAACGTATTGAAGTCCTTATTTCTTGAACAGTCCCGTAGTCATATTAGTTGTACATGGTTATGTATATCTTTGTCCGTTAAGAATTCTTTGTAATCACGTAGATGTATTTATACCAACTCTTTGATAATGAAAACCATTAAGTAGTTGATTACAATATGGCGCTAGAGCAGGTTACGATAAACACTCCTACTCTCTTTGCATAATCTCGTTGCATATCAAACAATAAACCGAAAAAAATGAAAATAAAGAGGAACATAATGACCAAACCAACAATGGTGGAAGCTCAAGGAGCTTTCAACCTATTGATCCATCATCCCTATACTACCTACATCCCTCAGATTATCCCATTTCAACAGTGGGCCTTTTTAGGTCTCACTGGCCCTGAAGTATTTGTATCATATTTCTTATTTCTCCATTCCATCATTTGAATGTAGACTGGAACAGGAAATGTAGCATTTGCACACAGATTAGATAAGCTCAAGACCCAATATCCTTGTTGTAAGGTAACTCCTACTATTGTTTGATCAATATGAGTTTTTGTTTAGTGGACTGGATCAAACTTCTTCTTGTCATTCTTCTTTTCAGAAGAGCTTCTTTGAGTTCCTTCAGTAAATGAGGGTTCCCCTCCTCTAGATTTCAAACTTAAGGTGTTTCTAGATGGAGTCTTGGCAGCAAGAGGTTTTAGATTGCAGACTGACTAGTATAAGTTGTATCTGATTGGATCTTTTCCTTCTGAAGATTTTTCTCCTAAATCTTTTTCTTCATCATTCTCTAGGATGTTATGAATGTTGCAACCTTCAATAGTTGCATCAGCGGTTTTGATGTTTTGGAGAATGGAGGTATTTCAAACATTTTTTAATTGTATCTTTTGTTATTAAAAATTGGATCTTGGCATCTTGTGGTAAATGTGGTAGACTACGTGTACTATCTACATTTGATTTGTCATCTATCATTTGATTTGAATTTCGAACTTTGATCATGAATTATAATGGCTACTTATGGAATGTATGGTTTGTTTAAAATATATTTTGTTTTATCTATGTTACCCGCTAATCCTTCCGCCATTATTATCACAGATCCGCTACAGGTTGGAAATTATTTCACTGATATGCTCGAGTTAATCACTCTAAAACCAGTAATTAAAATAGTGTTATAGACAGACTCAAGTTTAACAAGAGAATCGTTCTCTTGAGGAACTAATCAGCAATTGTCGAGTCATGGAGTACAGATTAACAGAATTGCGAAAACAAGTTGATCAGATGACTAACTAACATAAAGCAAACACCTAGGTAACTCTAGTAAGATTAATGGAAAGATGATGTGAATGGAAAATAATAGCTAAAAAACGATTGCATTTGACCTTCATGTTATATATATGGAGTTGGGCGCGTCCAGTTTTTCAAAATCGGACGCGTTCAGATTTTATGAATATAAATGACGAATTTGCCTTTTGTCCCTGCACAAAAGTTTTAGATCTTTGAATTATCTATGTATGGCCACCAAATCATCAGACATCGTATGAAGAAGTTGTGGCCAAATACTAAAGCTGCTCCGTTAGTTTCACATTTTGCGCGTTTCGCTTAGGTGACTTCAAAATCAGAATCCATTTTCATTTTCATTGTTTTGCTCTATTTTCAAGGCTCTAGATTCTTCTCATCCTTGTATTGCCACTCTAAATCTCCATTGGATCCATGCAAGTCCAAAACCATCGTTTTTACTCCAGTTTTCACCTAAAACACGAGAATCTACAAAACACAACTAAAACACAAAAATATGAAAAAGCGCAAGAAACAATATAAAATGTCAATAAAGACTAAAAAAATAAGGGAAAAAAAATTCAGCTAGATGAGCCTCTAAATTATGGTCTCATCATCTACCTGATAATTACCCGCCTATAGATGGTCATTTTGATTTTTTGTAGAACCCTGCCTACACCCGGTTGCGGCACCCATAGTAACGGGTGGCCATTGTTATATTTATGTAAGAACTAGTGTGAAGCTTGCTAGTATCATGTGTGGAGTGTTATTTGATATGTTTCAATTTCAATACTTGTATGGGTTGAGAGGTGGTGAGAGCTTGTGGTAACTTTTAATGTTCATAAGTAATGTTTTTCCCGTTGAAAGGAAAAACAACCATTTTATAGAAAAGTATATACTATGAAGATACCTTTAAGAAATGATGTTGTATTACTAAGTTTATATTAATTGGTAATACTACTTATATTAATAAGGAGCACATTTCGATTTATCAATGAATTCTTAAGAATCTTGAAGGTAAGCGTATCGGCACTTGATTAGTCTTATGAAACCCTTGGTAAATTTGTGGGGTGTGCATGAATGAGGCAAAATATGCTGGAACAGGACATGGTTTTTTTTTTTTTTTTTTGATATATCACCAAACGAATATACATTGGTAACTAAGGCAGTGTAACAATGACATTTTATTCTTTAATTATTGAAAAATGACGAATCAGTAATCATATAAATACATACTATCAAACTAAGTTCTCTATGAAATGACATATTCCTTTGCCAAAATAATCTTACTATAGGAATAAATGTCGAATTGTAGAATTTTTCAAAGCAGGAATACAGCTACAAGCGTGTCGTTATATTGTTTTTCCCTAACAAAGAAAGTTGATCATCTGATAAATTGGTATATCTTTGAAGAGTTATCGGACAAAATTGTTGCAGCTTCTTGTCCATCGCGTAAAATACCTCCAACCACTTTGCATAAGCCGAGTCACTAGCATATTGTCGAAAATCGGGCTGACTCCAATTGCAATCAAACTGCTCGCGACACTTCCATGGCTTTATCCCCATGTAATGTATGGTATACACATCATTGGGGACTTGATGCAACTTATCCAAACAACGAGTGAAAACCTGTCGGAAATGTATGCATATATGAGAATAAATAATCTATAGGTTATTTACAAATGAAACTAATGTAAATAAAGAGTAATATTTAGTTATAATTGGCCTAATTCTATATGTCATCCAGTTGGTATACTAGACACCCTTACCTTTTGAATATGCATATATAATAAACATATCATTATGCAAATCAATCACCCTATGACTAATACATGTATGTGTTGTAAGCGTTGAATTGTTTATCTTTGGATTTAAAAGTATAAACATGTAATAATAAATTTAATGTACATGAGTGTTTAAATACAAAAAAAAAAAACACTTCTAGCCTCCCAAGTAAAATAAATAGAATCCACCCCTATGTTTGTATTAAAGTTTACATGTATCCCCTACCTTATTTTCACTAATGTCATACATATGTTGTTAGTCTAGGATATTTTATGAATCATCTCTTAAACTAACTATAGATTTTAAATAAAATTTAAAGAAAAATAGTAACAAATATTATTAAATGAAATGAAATGAAGAAGTTTTTGAAAGGTTCAATTTAACTTTGTAACACATGTATTTATGTCCTTTTATATTTATTTTTTACTTCTAAGCTTTCATTTAATGGGAATAAATCTATAAAAAGTCCTTAGATTTATCAAAACATGTAACACAATTAGTCAAACTAAATAGAAATAACGTGAGGGTTTACATGCAGATTTGACGCTATCTCTTGAACTAGGGGGCTTTGTGCTATTTTTTAATAAAATAATGGGGATTCTTGAATTTAAATGAAATAAGATAATTTTCATGAGTGTCAGTGACCATAATAAGAGTAAGTTTCGACAAAACCTTGAGAAAATTCAGCTTCCCAGGAAGACGATGCCACCAAATAAACATCTCATTCAAGTACCCTTGGTCTCCTCCATTATAAGACCCCACAACAAACCTCTTTTTCATTAGTGTATCGAACGTACACATAGAAGGCTCCACTAACATCAAGCCGGAGTTGAAAAAGTGTTTTTCATAATTTGATGCAGCAGAAAGTTGTGGGTATAGGAAAAACTCATCTATGTTTCGTTTTACTATGAGATCAGCGTCTATGAACATAACTTTGTCATACTCTTTGAGTTGCCAAATGCGGAGTGTTGTATAGTTCCACCTGTTATATGCCTTTTCTTAGCCTTGAGCTTCGTATCGTTGGATGTGCTTGATTTTCCATCCGGTGCCGGAGGCCCTCGAGACTTTTAGATATGTGTTTATCAGCAAGAAGGACGAGGTCTTTCGTTGAGTTGGTTCGAATTATGCTTTGAGCCAAAGTTATTGCACCACAAACATAGTTTTCTGATGAATGTAGAATAGTAACATAAGCCTCTTTTGGTTGTGTTGCATTACTTTTCCTTATCCAAGATAACTCTTCACCTGGAATTAATTCAATCATGAAAAATGGTGGTATAATACTGTTACGATGAGTTAGACTTTCCACGCATCTAAACATCAACTAATATGATTTATCCTATTCATGAGGCACATGATTGATCATTGTCGGCTGGAAAAAGTCAAAGTCGAAAGCTTGTAAGAAGATGGAGGGAGCAAAAATCATTACATATTATCTTGTACATTTGAAAATACATTAGTTAATAATGATAGCTAGTCCAACTTCCATAATAAAATCATTAAGCCATTAAAGTTAATCTTTTCTGGTTGGAAGATAATTAATATATTGATTTTGCAATCATAAGATAGTATATATGACCTATAAGTATTGATGAATTAATAAATAATTCAAGCTTGATTATAGTTGTTTGCCTACTACGTCAACCTTTTCGGTAAAACATAATTTAAGAAATATGTACTCAACTAAGTGAAATACTTTGTCAATTAGATGCATAAACAAGCTGTTAGCAAGAAATATGTAGGGAGTCCAACTTATGAGGACAAAGAGATTTTTAATAGACAAAACCAAAAAAAAGCGTACCCAATTGAGAAAATGGAGGAACGTATTCGCAAATTCCAATAGGCATGAGCACCTTACGAATGAGTCTTCTCAAATTGGGTTTATAGATCGATAGTTGTCATTATGCCACACAAGATCATCACATCTAAAATGTCCCACATAGGCTCACATGAATCTATCGGCCGCAAACCTTTGGTCGATTACCTTTCATCCCACTTCTGACTAGTAAGTTAGCCACAATCAAGTTCATTTGTAGTCTAGAAACATCCCTCAGTCCACCAGCTTCACATTTTCTGAAATGAGAAACATTAGCAACTATAACATCCATTTCACTATAATCCTCAAATCTAGGCATCGGGATGTCAGGACATTTAGGTCGTGGAAAATCATCCAACCATGGCGGATTAATATCAGACCACTTAATTTTCTCCCCAATAGGGTCGAATCGAACATGTACGAACTCGACATTCTGATGACTTGCATTTGTAAAGCCATTAATACACATGGCTTCCATATTCAGAAGACCCATCGTGATGTTTTCACCATTGCTCTCCCTTGCAACAATGTCGAACCACTGAGGACTCAAACTTTTCACATTGATTGTGACATTCTGAAACTCATCATGTAGTTCTTTATTGTAGTTCGTGGTTAGAAGTATATTGTTAAGGGTAAAAAACAGAAGCAAAATTGTGAGAAGGATAAGACAAAAGGTAAAATACTTGAGTTTTGGAAACATGGAACCTAATCTTTGGTGTATACTTCTTTTATTTTCAGACATATGAAGGATACAAGTGGTTTTCCATGTGCACAGACATACAAAGTGTTAGCTTGTATATTGCATTTGTATTATCTACCTGAATTTTTTATTCGTTACAATATCATATCATTGCTTTCTCTCTATGGCAAAATAGAATTATAGTAACATATTACGAGGAGTTATGATTATTTAAATTAACGATTTACTATATCTATTATTTCTTCACATGTCGATAGATCTACATATATACACTATCTTAATAATTATATACTCCCCAAAAATAAGGTTGGTTTCACACTTTAATGTGTGTACTAAACTATAAAGTTGAAGGGTATTGAACAATACGTGCATTTTAATTACAATATTAGTCCGTAGATGCTAGGGTCGTAATTGTTGGTAGAGTTATGCCCGTAGAGCAAATTTGATTGTTGATGAGCGAGGAAATGTGTGATATTTTGCCACTTTTACCTACTGTTTTAGCTATGATCTTGAGTATTATTGTTATATTACACCTTATTACGTGGTTTGATGGTTAACTGGGTCCAATTGTCCAAAGTGAAGAAATCATAGCGATTATTGGATGAATAACGACGTTATTAGGCGAATCTGATAAAATGCCGATAGGCGATCATTAAATCATACAAGGAGTGTGATCGCCATTCTGAAGCTTATTCAAAGGACTAAAACATTGTAGAATACCACTTATCAAGATAATGAAGTTTAGATGTCCGAAAGAGGACCCGATAAAGATTGCCCCAAAATGTGGTTGATTGTCGAAGGAGTGCCTGGCAGCCGCATAAATGGTTCTGTTGGCCACTTTGGCCCCAAGTTTCTCGCACGCGTTTTGACTCGTGATCCACCACCTCTTGTGGAATATTTTGCATGAAACTCTCAGTCAATAACCACTATATAATCCACCCTTAGCAATCTTAAGATCGCACACAACTACTCATCGTAGTACCAAGCTATACAAGGGAGGAACCGCCTTCAAAACCCTATCCGTCATCACCATTGAAGAACAAAGAACCCTAGCCGTCATCACCATTGAAGAACGAAGACACCATCATCTTTTCTCGAACTCTTATACTTTTATTGCATTGTTTACTACTCTTGTCATGAGTAGCTAAGCCTTTTCGTAAAGGTGAACCGCCAAACTCTTTTGTATTGCTCATTATACTTGTTATTTGATGAATTAGTTATAGACGTAATTCGTGTTTGTTCTCTGTTGTCATCTTTTTTATACTCATGCGAGTATTGGGATGTGATGATCTACTGAATGTGACATAAGTGATCATTGGAGAGTGCGGGGTGTTTTAACTAACTGCGATTTGGTTATATAGCACATACCAGCGGCCCTTCAAATGGTAACACCGTAGTATAGAACTAATCGTGAGATTTGCATTAGAGGAGGTTGGAGATCCTTTACATATTTTTCTCATCGTTTAAAGCGGTTTCCATTACTCGCGCTCTTCGATTGTTAAAGCTTTCAAATTGATTTCAAATTTGCATCTTTCAAAAGCTCTCAAGGATTTGTCTGGCGCCCGGAAAAGCATCTTGGTTACTTTCTTATCACTTGCAACACCAAAATCCGAGTTTGTATCATGATTTCTAGTCCATAAGCGAGTGTGGAAACACGACACTCAGTCGACATTCTACTATACTAAACTATTTTCTTGTGGATTTGTAGGCATCCACTTTATAAATATTGAATATTTGTGAGTGCGTTGGTGAGCGTTTCCATCTGACGACACTCGTCTCATCAAGCACCGTCGATTTTTTTTGCGCTTGATGTGACAATGAAATGTCTTGATATAGCATACTTTTAGGCCTTCGTTTTTACCCTAGATGCAAGATTTGTGTTGTTTTTATGGTCAATTACCAACTTTGCATGTTTTATGTAGGTCATGATCGCAGTTTTGAGGATTTGCACGATTTTAGGCACCAATACGGCATAATTGTGTCAAATCGGGAAAAATAACAAATCGCGGATCAGCCGTTGTATGGAGTTAGAGGAGTTAAAACATTTCATCGACCAACCGATCACGAAGATAATTGAAGGAGGAACAACTTTGTCGAAGACCACTTTCCGAGGAAACGAAGTTACGAAGCCCGAAATTGAAGAACGAAGAAAACATATTCGAAGGTGGAGAAATCGCACTTGGCGGCCACCAGGGGACCGCAGAAGGGCTCACTGCGGCCCCCAGGTGGCTGCAGTCATGCCTCTGTTTTTCTCCTGGGCTATTTTCTGGCCTGTCAGGCTGAGGCCCGCCTTCCTAAACCTTCCTTATTGAAGAATGGCAGTTTGGAGGTCGAAATTTCACCTATAAATAAGACCTCAGGGGTCTCAGAATCCACACAGCTCACAAGGCAACTCTCCTTGAGAGAGAACCAGTCCTCGGGGAAGTGAAACTCCAACCCGCTGGCCTTCAGGCACCCAGAAAGAGGAAACCCTAGGAGGAGCAGCACGAAGACATCAAGATCATCAGAGAATAAGCTTCTTCTTCCTTTCTTCTTAGATTTCGATTACTATTCTTTGATTACTATGAGTAGCTAATTTCCTTTTGTAAAGGCGAACCATCGTAACTCTACTTTTGCTACTTCTTTACATACCGGGATATGTTAATGGAATAGTTATTTGACATAAATCGTGGTTATACAACTCTATACATCCTTTATGGTGTGATGTGTCTGCTGAGTGACACAGTAGTTTCATTGAACTGAGTAGGGGTACTCGTGCCGACTGTGCCTTGAACACCATTGTATTATGCTCTGCTGTCGTTAGAGGTAACTGCGTAGGATTTTAACTAGGAAGTTGGGAGTAGCATAGTAGAGGGAGGTTGGGGAACCTTTACGCCTGTCAACAATTGATTTACAACAAAAGCAATTTAGAGTTTATTCGATGATTATTACATGCAGGATTAAAGCTGTTTTTTTGCATTCAATCACAATGATATTTGCTTGTTCCTATGCTAAGTGTACATGGAAACGACATCCGAGTTAACTTTACGCTATAAAGCGATTTGAGGACTTAGTTATAAATTTAATCTTGATTGTATTTGGAGATTCTGAGTTCTACATCGGAAAATGAGATCTCACAGTACACATCAAAATTTGGTGCTTGCGGGGACACTTGACCGCTCAAGCAAGTTTCGATCGAGAGATAAGTTGAAATCTTTCTTTCGCTTTTAATTTACGCCGTTTTAATAATGACATAAACCCAAAAAATCGGAAAATGCATGAGAATCTATCTCCATGACAAAAAATCCAAAAATATTTTCTTTCTGTATAGTTTACTTCCTTATCAAGAAAATACAAAATAAGTACTTTTAGATTTACATTTATTTTCTTTCTAGTATTATATATTAAATGTCTGCAAGGGTTTGTCTATTAGTCTTTATGCAAGGTAGGAGAAGTGCGGGAACACCAGAGTACGCTTAGAGATGACATAGACAAGCTTGAAAGGCGAGGCTATTTGCTACCATCATGGAATCATCTAACAACATGAGAGGAGAAGGAACCCAAACGACAACCCATCAGGAATGCATGACCTCTGAACTTGAGCAAGCGCTTAGGATTGACTTGAGATTCAATTTGAAAGGAAGAGTGGAATAGGAAAGGCTAAGGATAGCCATGAAAGATTGAGTTAGATGAGAACGAAGAATGGATAACTTCTGTGAGGTGGAACTAGTGACGAAGATGTGAGACCCATGCGACTATGTTATGCCAAGGATTACACATGCCTCGAAGCATCTATCTGGAAAGGATTGCAAGTGAGTATGATCTGAAGGAACTCATCGAACCGACTACCACACTTCTCACGGAACAGTGAGGACCCGATGCACTTTATGAGGGAGTTCTGTGATAGTTGGAGGTATACCCGAATGGGCTCACAGAATGTCAACTCGGAAGGAGGTCTTCCCGGTACCTTAAGGACAAAGCGAAGAAGCGGCTTATTTCACTACAAAGGCGGTTTGACTACATGGGATGAGGTCTTCAACAAGTTTATGCTCGGATACTTCCCATTAAAGAAGACATCAGACGAAGAGCGGATCGAAACTTGACCAATTTGGCGAAGAAACCTTCCATGAGCGTGGGAAAGATACAAGGATCTACTTGCGGATGCCTATGCACTCTTGTCGATGTTTGACAAGGTCAACTTCTACAAGGAATTGACTCGATAAGCGCACTCATCGATGGAGCATGTCCATGAAGCGTGCTAGATGCACCTCAAGAAGGATTTGGCAAGTGTGCGAGATCACTGGTGAAAACTCTATCTGAAAGGGCGAGGAAGAAGAGTTGCTACTAAGGAGGTCGAGAAATCGAGAAAACCCTTGGAAGCAGTCTGAGGAGGATTGAAGCTATAGAGATAAGGATGGGGAAGAAGAATCATAGATGAAATCTGGGAGAAACCAACACCATGGAAGAGTCACATTCGTGCAAGAATCAAGGAAATGGAGGCCGAGGAACCAACCGTGTGACTTTATCCTCAACACCCTCTCTTATCATACCCGTCTTGGACCTAGCCTAAACCCACCCGAGTCACCACCTAGACCACCTACTATGGCTTTGTTCCCACACCACCTTGAGGCGGCACAAAACACTCAAGTCACCCTCCATGGAAGATAAGATAGATACCATAATGAAGGAGATGGGAGACATCGGAAATTTGTGAAGCGGCGGGGTGAATTCACCGAGGACCAATTCCTTTATCTCCTTGAGTTGAGGATAACCAGGAGAGCCAACACCACGAGAGTAATGAAACTTAAGATTGGTCAAATCGCCAAAAGAAGTAGGAAGGCTGTGAACAAGGACAAATGCCGGTCACAAGAAAGCTATGATGATTGTTGAAGTCTGAGGTTACAAGAATCGAGGAAACCGTATTGAATGGACGGAAGAACCCGAAGGATACAGTATGGCCTCAAACCTTCTCCTAAAACATTGAGCGTGGAAAGATCCTCCTCTAGAAGGAAGAGCAAAACCAGTTCTACTAAAGAAGCCCGACCATGGAGCTTTCAACATTAATGTTGTTATCAAAGGAAGGCACCAGGAACCATGGATCTAGTAGCCATCATCAATATGATCTCGCTCGCCATCTACAAGAAGCTTGACTTAAGGGAATGATGCAAGTAAGGACCGGCATCTTGGTTGCGATGGCTCTACTACAGGCATGCGGCAAGGTACATAATGTGATTACTCGGTGGAGGGCTCGATATTCTTGTGGACTACACGATTGTGGATTGCGAGGCCGGACAATGACACCATGCTTTTGGGAAGACCTTTATGGACACCACCAACACCATTATCAGCGTGGCAAGAAGGAGATTTCGATGAATATATCGAATCACCGGATAGTAATAGGAACTTAGTGAGACTACGAAGGAGGCAAAGCGAAGGATCAATTTAAGCCATGAGGCTGGTGGATGGACTACGAAGAAGAATTGGTGGTCCTTTGAAGATTTACTAGCAGATGGATCTATTCGAGGCGTCTTGGGAGACAAGAGAAGAATCGGTTGAAAGTACACTTCCATCGATCCCCGAGCACTTTGGGTGAGACGACAAAAAGCGAGATGCGGATGCGCTAAGAGTGAAAGTGAATGGAGCTGCCGGAGAAATCAGCGACTACTTAGAGTTTACTTTTCACATCGGCGAAGATCCGAATGGATGAGATCGAGGAAGAAGAAATGAAACAACTGGATAGAAGATTGAGCTATGCCGAAGGAATTGATGGACAAATGCTTCAGCGGGATCGAGGTCTAAACCTCGACAAATAAGCCATCCGAAACTAGAATTGAGCTATAAGACCTAAAACAAGCGCTTCTTGGGAGGCAACTCAAGGTCACGTTTACTTTTATGCACTTGCATTCGCATTTTCAATTTTCATCTTTTTTCGTTTTCCGTGCCAATTTTATTTTTCAAAAAACTTTTCAAAATTTCTTATTTAATATGTTTGCTTTTTGAAAAATCAAAAAAAAAAAAAAATCAGCAATTAAGCGCATCGAGAAGCGATGAAATTTGCTTGATTAGCCGATCGACAGTCACCCTCCCCTTTAAATCCCCTCTTGAAATCACCCCCCAACTTTATTTTACTTCCAAAATCTTAAATTTCTTCACATTTTTCACTTACCCATTGCATTCTTAGATTATACATTCATCAACAACATCAAGTAAGTGATCTCTACTCTTGTTCATCTCAATTTCACCTTCATTATCAAGTTTAAATCCTTTAACTCTTTGCTTGCACTTTCTTCATACTTCTTTGGTGTTTTGCAATTACATGCTTCATTTGATTGATATGGGTGCTAATTGTTGATGAGATTACATGCTTACTAGTAGATTTTAACTTGTTCTCACTTGTCTTGGTAGAGATTTGGCAACTTGTTAGAGAAATTTATAGTTTTTGTTCATGCCCCCCAAGTGTTTGATGAAATGCCTCAAGTAAACAAATTCTCTTAATGACTTCTTTCTCTTTCGATTATATGCCATTATGGTTTTACTTGATGATTTATGCTTGAAACATACTTGCTAAGCCGTATGCTCTAAGTTGATCCTTCATATGCATGATGCTCTCAATTTGATACTTGACACCTTGAGGAATTGAGTTTATGTGACTAGTTCTTGCATCATTTGGAGTAGCTATTAGTCTTATTACAAGCTAAGTTTTGGAATGCATGATGTGCCAAACACTAGGTTTAGGGGAAGAAACCCCGATGGATTTGCATGTTAGCCTTAGAATTGATTTAGCTCCAAACATGCTATCTCACACACTTTTTGAACCTAGGTACCATGAGGAAAGCACTGAAGTGAGGAAAGCAAGAAAAGAGGAAGGATGGGGACCTTCACTACTTGTCTCGATGGCTACAACCTCGACATAGTTAAGGAGTTCTATCGGAGTTCTTGAACTAGAGGTGGGCGGCTAGATGATGAGGCGTGCCTCCTATCACCATAAGGGGAGTTGAGTTGACATTCGGGCAGACTATCAACAAGTTCTATGAGATACCGAAGAAGGAAAAGTTTCCGAATCTTGTGGAACCCCCGCAGACACCACGTTGACATTGGGCGTATCATCATGGAAGAAATGCTTTCGCTTAAAGGAAACCACAGGAGGAATCTCCCATTTCTAGGTTTGATAACAGGAATCTGCAAGGAGTGGAAATGAAAGGTGCAGGAAACGTGGCTCTTGAACCATTCACTATAAGGAGGTTGAGCGTTTGTTCACCACCTGCCGGAAGCGATTAGAGCGAGGAAGGAGGATGGCAGCAAAGAACTTTTGATCTAAATGAGATGCAAGCTTTCTTGGACCAATGCCATGCCTGACCCGAGGGAAGAGATAAAGCGGCAAGAGGAGATGTACACTAGCGCCAAGAGGGTGGAATTAGGTTACTGAGTTGTCTTCAAGCTCGATGGGAAAGCAGCCTTCTTGGAAGCATGTTGTCTGAACTACCCTCGGTATAACTATCCACCTTGCTACCACCACCATTCCATCCGCCACAGCAGGACCAATGACTACTTTGGAAGCAGGGATGATTTCTTACTCCACCCGGATGATCCTCCATCTAGGCGCATTTCTCCATGGAAACAGCAGCCTTTGAGAGGGAGTATCTTTCTTTTTTCTCTTTACTTTCCTAGTTTTCCTATCGCTCTTAGCTAGGTTTGGGGAGGAATTTGATTGATACTTGTTAAATTACTTGATGCGTAACCTTAAATACTACATAGTAACTTGTAGTTCAATTTATGTAAGATTTTATTTTCATCTTACGTCTGGGTCTTCTACTAAATTTGAAAAATGTTTTGATCGTGGGAATCAGGGAGTTTAAGCCATAACTAGGATAAGGCGGTGGATTTGTTTTCTTGCTTTCTTTGCTTGCTAAATATATGTTTGAATTAGGCCATTACTACTTTGATGAGTGAGTTTGCTTGCTACTCTAATCGAAAGTCACTGTAATAAATCCATGTGAACAACTACCGCTTGAGTCTTTATTTGTCATGACATGAATATGATTAGTGGTACTCACCTTTACGAATCCTTTTCTATACCTTTCACTAACTTTGAAAGCCTTTTGAGCCTTTATGAAACTCCACAATATATCTTATACTTGCTTTACTTAGCGTTGTGATGACTTCTGCAGAGCTTGAACAAAGAAACAAAACAACGAGCTCGAAGAATGTAGGAGAATCATGTTTTGATCATGATCGAGAACAGTTTGGGGGAAGAAGAACACCATGATCGATTCAGAAATTGGTTTGGGGAGAAGTGGAAGATGATGATCATCGAAAAGGTAACCTTGTTGGCTCTCTTATTTTATTTCGATTTCTAAAACTCACTAAACTCTTGCTCCGGAAAAAAAAAGAGAGAGTACGAAAAAAAAAACAAAGTATTACAAAAGTCTCGAAATTGGATCTATAGTCCTTGTGACCACCCGTTTCGTCGTTATGCATATTCTGAGATACTACCCA